>CAUYRH010142891.1:0-11769 GCA_963574655.1 Perodicticus potto | reverse complement strand
TTTTTTTTTTTTTTTTTTGAGACAGAGCCTCAAGCTGTCACCCTGGATAGAGTGCAGTGGCATTACAGCTCACAGCAACCTCCAATTCCTGGGCTCAAGCAAGTCTCTTGCCTCTGCCTCCCAAGTAGCTGGGACTACAGGTGCCTGCCACAACACCCGGCCATTTTTTGGTTGCAGTTGTCATTGTTGTTTGGCGGGCCCGGGCTGGATTCGAACCTGCCAGCTCAGGTGTACGTGGCTGGCGCCTTAGCCCGTTGAGCCACAGGCGCCGAGCCCCATTTAACAATTTTTAAATGTACAGTTAGTTCTGTAGTATTAAATACATTCACATTGCTGTGCAAGCATCACCACCTTCCATCTCTAGAACTTTTTATCTTCCCATACTAAAACTCGGTGTCCATTAAATACTTATTCCTTGTTTCTTGTGAGGGCTTTTTTAACTCAACAAGCTATCTTATTGGTTTTCCAATGTGGCATATTTGGGTTTACCTTATGTTTTTAACTTTAGTTTTTATTGTTAAAATTAAATTAATGCACAGAATTTCATAGTATATGTGTGGTATATGATTCATATAACCAGTCCTTGACTGATGGATATCTGGGTTCCAGTTTTTTGTTATTATAAACACGTTCACCATATTTGCAGAGTTTTTGTAGGAGATTCTTAAGTGTAGAGTCATATGAGCCTGACTGGTTGGGGTCCATGTTCTGATCCCCGCTCTGTCCCTTCGTGGCTCTATGACCTTAGTCTAATTAACCTCCTTAAGCCTCACTTTATTAATATTAATATTTATACAGTAATCCCACCTATCTCAGAGGTTGTTATCAGAATTAAATAGAGAAGGCAAATACAAATGTTTCTGAAAGGATACAGAGGAAATAATTGTTGTGTCTAGAGAGGGAATCTAGGGACTTTAGGCATCTACAATGAGAGCAAAATTGTTTATTGTATAGCTTTTTGTACTATTTAAAATTTTTTTTTATTTAGAGACAGAGTCTCACTTTGTCGCCTTTGGTAGAATGCTGTGGCGTCACAGCTCATAGCAACCTCCAGCTCTTGGGCTTAGGCAATTCTTTTGCCTCAGCCTCCTGAGTAGCTGGGACTACAGATGCCCGTCACAATGCCCAGCTATTTTTTTTTGTTGTTGTTGTTGTTGCCATTTGGCTGGGGCTGGGTTTGAACCTGCCACTTTTGGTATATGGGGCCAGCGCCCTACTCACTGAGCCGCAGGCACCGCCCCTATTTAAATTATTTTAATCATGTTGTATGTATTGATTTTTAAACCATTTTAAAACATGCATGCCAGGAACATAATAGATGCTCATTTAATCATAGTTCCAGACCACCCTGGTTCTTGCCTCCAAACTTAGAACTTCTATTAATGGCTCTAATATAGTTGCTTTTGCTTTTCTTACTCTCCATCACTCTGTTAAGTTCTTACCTGGAATTTTCTCTTGAATCCGTCCTTTTCCGTCCTTTCTTATCAATTTCCCTTTCACCCTAGTACCGAAAATCAAATTTTAAGTAAACATAAGGTAACAATATTAAGGCTGGGGAAGACTTGAGAGAATGCATGTCTAGTGCCTTGTGGACTGTGGCATTATTCCACGTGGCTGGAAAAATTCGTGCTCATATTAAACTCCTGGGTGAAATACAACATTTTTCACTTAACATTTTTAATATTAGCATTTAATATTTAACACTAAATATTAACATTTTTCATTTAAATGTTAATAGTGTATGGATTTTTAAAAAGAGGTTATGGAGTGTGTGGTAGCATTTTTGTATGCATGCTTTTCTGTTAACATGCTAAAAAGACAATTATGGTAAAGGATCTAAGAAAATTTGTTTAACATTTAAGAATAGCTTTGTATTCCAAAAAGTTGGAATCCACTGACTTAATGCACAAAACACTTTAGTGGGTCCACTAGAGTAGCCCGTGAAACTATTCCTGTATGTTACAGAGCAGGAGTTGATTATCGAGGTAAACTAGTTTATTCAAGGCTGCTGAGGGAATTAATATCATAATAACAAAGTTAGGCATAGAGCCCAGCTTTGAATTTGTTGTAGGGTCCCCTCTATTGTACTATACTAATTTGTTGTATTATTCTATTCAGATTGTATTGTTAGAGCTTGTATATAAATATTTTACCTTCCCATCTATGCTATATTGTAAATGCCTTGAGGACCAAGATCTTGTCAGGTATCTGAGAGCCCTGTTAACATAGTAATTCTGGAAATATCTGAATGAATTATGAAATAATTGCCCCAGAATTGTTCTATTACTAGGATCGTGGCTGTCATTCTCTTTCAAGTGGATTCCCTTTGTGAAATGTGTTCTTGGGGATGTGATATTCCTAGCCACATGTAGCCATCTGTAATTTTTCCACCCCAGAGACCTGAATCTTCTCATCTACCCATGTCCACTGTTCCCACATGGGGCAGTCTGAGAGATTCTTTGCTATTGACAGGCTTCATTATTAATGTATCAGTTAAGTGACAAATGTTGCTAGCTGCTTAAAATGATTACAAATTTATTTCTCCTTGGGAAATGTAGCTGTTGCTTTGTGTTTGTATCTTTAAAGCTGGGAACGAGGGGGGAGCGAGGGAAAAATGGATGTTGGATAGGCAATTGCAGCCTCTGGTAGGGGTGGCTGTTCCTCTTTCTAAATGCAGTAGATTCAACAGAATTTCTTTCTTTTCTTTCTTTCTTCTGTTTTTTTTTTTTTTTTTTTTTTTTTATGTGCAAGGCACAGTACACATACACCTGAGGGTATTCAAAAGGTCAATAAGACATGATCTCTGCTCATGACAATCTTGTAATTTAATTATTGTATCATTTATGTTAGCTTCAGATTTCCCTACAGCACTACTTAGGTCATATTATCCCATTATTTCAAAATATTAAGAAGCTTCTTACTGCCTGTCAAATAGGTCCAAAATTAGAGGCTGGAGTTAAGGCTGTTTGTAGTATGGCCCAGCCCATCTACGTAGCCTTGTCACGCGTTCTTTAGTCTGTGTTTCTCTAACCCACTGCCATTTTCTGAGAATGATGTGTTCCTACCCAAGTGCCTTTTTTCATGTTCTCTCAGCCAGGAAAATCATCTTCGTCTGTGCTTTCCTGGCAGCTGGGACAAAACTGCCACTTCTCTAAGAAAATACTGAGTTCCTGAAACTTCACTGATCCCCTTCCATGTCCTAGGAGATCAGAGAGTCAGAGCTTTTTCTCTTCTCCCAAAGCATATTAACTTATTTTTGGGTAGTATCAATTTCTGTTTTGTATAATAGTTTTTTTGTATATATGTCTAATCTTTTCTGCCAAATTATAATCTCTGGAACTAAAAGAATGTCTTAATCAAATTTGTAAAACATCCAAAGAAAAATGAATTGGATTTATTTATTTATTTATTTATTTATTTATTGGGAGACAGAGTCTCGCTGTTATCACCCTGGGTAGAGTGCCGTGGCATCATAGCTCACAGCAACCTCAGACTCTAGGGCTTGAGTGATTCTCTTGCCTCAGCTTCCTAAGTAGCTGGGACTACAGGTGCCCACCACAATGCACAGCTATTTTTTGGTTGCAATTGTCATTGTTGTTTAGCTGGCCCAGGCCAGGTTTGACCCCGCCAGCCCTAGTGTATGTGGCTGGCGCCACAACCCCTGTGCTATGGTCGCCAAGCCAACAATCTGGATTTAAATAGACATTATTTCTCCTTTTCTTTCCCTTATTTGTTAGTGAATTGAAAAGTTCAGTACCAGGGTGGTGCCTGTGGCTCAGTGAGTAGGGCGCAGGCCCCATATACCAAGGGTGGTGGGTTCAAACCCAGCCCTGGCCGAACTGCAGCAAAAAAATAGCCGGGCGTTGTGGTGGGTCCCAGTAGTCCCAGTTACTCGGGAGGCTGAGACAAGAGAATCGCCTAAGCCCAGGAGTTGGAGGTTGCTGTGAGCCATGAAGCCATGGCACTCTACCAAGGGCGACACAGTGAGACTCTGTCTTTAAAAAACAAAACAAAACAAAACAAACAAACAAACAAAAAAACCAAAAAAAAAAGACAAGTTCGAGACCAGCTATGCTTAGTATGTGTGAAACTGAGAAGAAATTCAAATGATATTTGGGATATCCTTATTTCATTTTCCTGTCAGGCCACTCTTTTGAAAATGTTCGCAATTGTAATCACCTTTTTTGTTAATTACCTACTTTCACACAAATACTTTAAAAGTGTTATTTTATACAGTGAATCTTAACTGTCGCAGCCACTCCTTGAGTAAGATCTTTATGCCCATTTTACAGATGAGGAAACCAAGCTCAAGTTCTCATGTCACACAGTTAGTAACAGTGGGGTTGGTCCCGAGGTGCTCGGTAGAGCTCGTGTCTCCTCAGCACACAGAACTGGTTAAAAATAGGTCATAGTTTTCTACTTTTCCCCCTGTGTTTCAAGGCTTTTTCTTCATGTGCCCAACCAATCTATCTAAGTTTATTCCCCACTACTCTTTTTTTTTGAGACAGAGTCTCACTTTGTCACCATTGGTAGAGTGCTGCGGCGTCATAGCTCACAGCAACCTCTAGCTCTTGGGCTTAGGCATTTCTCTTGCCTCAGCCTCCTGAATAGCTGGGACAGGCACCCACCACAACGCCCAGCTATTTTTTTGTTGCAATTTGGCTGGGGTCGGGTTCGAACCCGCCACCCTCGGTATATGGGGCCGGCACCCTACTCACTGAGCCACAGGTGCTGTCCTCCCCACTATTCTTAAGTTTATGTTATCTTATTCCCAAACATATCACAGTCCTTCTTTCTGAACTTGTTACTCATAGAGGACTACCCTTTCTTTTCTGTGAGGAACAGGAGTTCCCAAATATTACTCTCTAGGCCTGGCTTAAACTGTCTGGAAAGTGGCTTTTCTGACTGCTCCTACACCTGCTAGTCTTTTCTTTCTTGACCTCATGGAGAATGTATTAGGTAGGATGCAGTTCTTTTTTTTTTTTTGCGGTTTTGGCCAGGTTTTTCACTGCCACCTCCGGCTTATGGGGCCGGTGCCCTATTCCTCTGAACCACAGGCGCTGCCTGAGATGCAGTTCTTTACTTAAATTCAGTGCTTATGTATTTGTGTGCAACACACAAACTTCTGTTATTCTCATTTTAACTCATGACTATGTTTGCATATGCTGAAGTGATGTTTACAGAGTTTGGAATGTGTCTTCCAGTTGAGGGTGTATCCTTCATTATGTATGTATGTATGCCGTATTGCACTATAAGGTGTGGCACATATAATTGTACTAGAGTGAAGATTTGCCCATTGTCTGTCTTTAGTGTACCTATATATGTGTACAAGTACAAGGAGACATTTTTTTAAAGTCTTAAAAATTTAAAGGAGGAAATGGTAATTTGTCACCAGTTATTATAGATTGATTTTTATTTATTTAAAACATTAGGACCAGTCCAGTGCTTACTGGGTTCTCAGGAGGTAGAGGTATGTCCATTATAGTAATGTTCAACCAGAGGCCTGATTTATTTGGAATGTTGTAAAATGAAGAGACAGAAAGCCTTAGCAAAGAAATAGAAGATATAAAGAACTAAATGAAAATTTTACAACTGAAAAATTTAGTAACTAAAACAAACAAAAACAACCACACATGCACACCACCACCAAAAAACAAACCTAGTAGATGGACTTAACTGGAGGAGACAGAGGAGAGAATTGGTGAAATGGAAAGTAAAATAATAGATATTACCCAGTCTGTACAACAGAAAATAGATCAGGGGCAGGGGCAGAACTGAGCCTCTGGGACCTGTGCAAGCATAACAGAAGGTATATATAACCTTGTGTCATTGGGATCTTGAAAAGAGAGGAGAGAGAAGGTGATGCTAAAAATGTAACAGAGAAAATGATGGCTGAAAATTTCCTTGTTTGACAAGAAATTTAAAGTACAGACTCAAGAAGCTGAGCAAATCCCAGACAAGATATACCCAGAGAAATTCAGGGCAAAGGCCATAATATTAAACTCCCCAAAAGTAAAGATGAATAAAATCTTGAAAGCGGCCAGAGAAATATAAAACCTTAACCATATGGGAAAAAATTCCATTGATAATAGATTTCTTATCAGAAACCATGGAGGCCAGAAGGAAGTAATACCAATATTTTTCATGTGTAGTAAGAAAAGAATTATCAATCTAGAATTCTATGTCCTCTGAAACTTTCCTTCAAGAATAAAAGGGAAATCTAGATACTGTCAATTGAAGGAAAAAAGAGAGAATCTGTCACTAGCAGACATACTTTAAAAAGAAAGGGTAAAAAGTTCTCTGAATAGAAAGAAAATGATTAAAGAAGGAACCACGGAACATCAGGAAAGAAAGAAAACAGTAAGAAAATATAGATAAATATGCTAGACTTCTTTCTTTTTGAATTTTCTAAAAATTATGTTTGGTGGTTGAAGTAAAAACAATAATGTGGTTTTAAATGTATGTAGAGGAAGTATTTAACGCAGTTATAAACAAGAGGGGCAGAGGGAGACAGGTAAGGGTAAACTGGCAAAATGATGACAAAGTTACATATGTATATATAATCTTATACCTAAAGCAACCATTAAAAAGCTATTCAAAAGAGAGACACTGAAAACTATAGATAAAATAAGAATTCTGAATTCTAAAAAATCTCGATGTAATCCACAGGAAAGCAGGAAAAAAAATATAAACAGAATACAAAGAATAAAATGGCTGACTTAAGACTTACCATATTAATAATTGCATTAAATGTAAATGGGCTAAATACATCAATTAAGAGAGTTGGTTAGTGTAGATTAAAAAGTGTGAACCAACTATATGCTGTCTGTAAGAGGCTCACTTCAAATATAACAATATAGGCATTGAAAGTAAAAGGACCAAAAAGTATATTAGGCAAACATGAATCAAAGGCAATAAAAAGTGAGTATCTTGGCATTAATAGCTATTAATATAGATATCAGATGAAGTAGAAAGTAGACTCTGTAAATTATCAGAGACAAAGAGGCACACCCATGATGGTAAAAGGACAGTCCACCAAGAAGACACAACCATCCCAAGTATTCATGCACCAAACAGCAGAACTGCAAAACATGAGAAGCATAGACTTAATAGAACTGAAAGGAGACAGAGATAAAACTACAATTGTATCAGTACCTCTCTTACAAATTAGTGGAACAACTGATCAGCAAGGATACAGAAGAACTCAACAAAACCATCAACCAACAGGCTCTAGTAGACATTTAGTAGACTACTAGTCTACTAGTAGTCTACTAAATGTCTAGTAGTAGGACAGTCCACCCAACAAGATAGCACAACACACATTCTTCCTAAGTTCCCATGAAACATACACCAAGACAGGATGTATTTTGGGCCTTAAACCTCAACAAATTTGAAAGACTTGAAATGTATAGAATGTGTTCTCTGACTACAGTGCAATCAAACTAGAAATCAGTAACCAAAAGATAACAGAAAAATCTCTTAATAGCTGGAAATTATACAATATACTTATAAATAGTTCTTGGGTCAAAGAAGAAACCTTTGGGAAAATTATTAAAAAGGCACTGAACTGAATGAAAATAAAAATACAACATATCAAAACTTACAGAACATAGCTGAAGTAGTGCTGAGAGGAAGTTTTATAGTACCAGATTCATTAAAAAGAAAAAAATCCCATATCAGTAATCTAAGCTCCCATCTTAAAAACCTAGACGAATTAGAGAATAAATCCAAAGCAAGCAGAAAGAAGGAAATAATAGCAGAAATCAATGAAATTTAAAATAGAACAATTTTGAAAATCATTGAAACAGAGCTGGTTCTTTGAAAACATCAGAAATTGGCAAACCTTTAGACTGACAAAGGAGGGAAAAAAGAAGACACAAATCACCAGTCTCAAGAAAAAAGCAGGGGGTATCACCACCCTGCAGGTGTCAGAGGTATAATAAGGCAATACTATGAACAACTGTACATACATAAATTTAACAACCCGGATGAAATGGAACAAATGCTCAAAAAGCATAATCCAACATAGTTTACCCACTACAAAATAGGCCGTTTGAATAGCTCTATATAACTAATAAGGAAATTAAGTTTAAAAGATTCTGAGAAGAAAATTTCCAAGTCTACATGGTTTCACAGAAGAATTCTACCAAATGTTTAAGGAAGAATTAACACAAATTGTACACACTCTCTTCCAGAAAATAGAATAGGAGGGAACACTTCATAATTTATTTTATAAAGCTCCTATTATCCAGATACTAAAACTAAAGTACAGAAAACTACAGACTAATAACCTTCATGAATATAGATGCATTTTGTATTAAATCTAATTTAACAATATGTAAAAAGAATTAAACACATGACAAAGAAGTTGATTGCAAGAATGCAAAGCGGTTTTAACATTTAAAAGTCAGTCATTGTAACCTACCAGGTCAACGGTGTAACGAAGAAGATTCACCTATCAGTGCAGGAAAAATGTTTGATAAAATTCAATACTCAGTCATGATAAAAATAAACTCTGAGAAAAAAATAAGAATATATTTAATAGGATGCAGTAGGCAAATTAATGGGTCCCCAAAGATGTCTTGTTGGAGTTTTTAGAACCTGTGAATATGTTAGGACTTGGATTACTCATTCGTTTGTTAGAATCTAAAATCATACAGCCACTCCAGAAAACAATTATCAGTTTCTTAACAACAACAACAAAAAACCCCAACAAACCACTCAGTTTGACCAAGCAATCACATTGCCAATCATTTATCCCAGAAATGAAGACATAGTCCCACAAAAACATGTACATGAATGTTCATAGGGCTCGGCGCCTGTAGCACAGTGGTTACTGCTCCAGCCACATACACCAAGGTTGGTGGGTTCAAACCTGGCCCGGGCCTGCTAAACAACAATAACAACTGCAACAAAAACTAGCTGCTAGTCCCAGCTATTGGGAGGCTGAGGCAAGAGAATCGCTTAACCCCAAGAGTTTGAAGTTGCTGTGAGCTGTGATGCCACAGCACTCTACCAAGGGTGACATAGTAAGACTCTGTCTCAAAGAACAAAAAAATGATTGTTCATAGCAACTTTATTTTTAATACTCAGATACTAGAAATAGCCTAGATGTCCCTCAGCAGGTAAATGGTTAAGCAAAGTGTAGTTAAGTTGTAAAACATCCATATTATGAAATATTATTTAGTTATAGGAAGGAGTGGACTATTGGTATGTATAACAGTATCACTTGAATTGGTCTGAAAGGCATTATGCCAAGTGTAATAAAAATAAAGCCAATCTTAAAAGATAATGCACAGTATGATTCCATTTATCTAACATTCTCTAAATGACAAAATTACAGAGATGGAAAACATAGCAGTGGTTGCCAAGGGTTGAGAGGCTCTGGGGGTGAGGGAAAAGGGTGGAAGGGAGGTGGGGTCTGATAAAGAGCAACATAAGGGATCGTTGTGATGGAATTTTTATGTATGTTTGCTACATCAATGTCAGCATTATGATACGATATTGTACTGTAATTTTTTGGAGAGGTTATCATTGGGAGAAACTGGGTAAGCTACATGGAATCTCTATATTGTATCTTAGAGCTGCATGTGAATTTACAATGATTTCAAAATAAAATATTTAATCAGAAAATGCATATTTGCCGAAAATGTTAACAGTTATCTTCTTCTAACCTATGCCCCATTAAAAATTTTGTCAACATATTATGCCCGTGTAATATTCCCAGATAATTCTTAATTTTCACTGAATCCTTTCAGGGAGATGATTTTACCCTGTTCACCATTGTATTCCAATATCTATTAACAAAGCCTGACATATGCATGTCTCTGCTGCTCAATAAGTAAATGGTTTAGAATAAATACGAATATCCTTATTTTCACATTAAGAATCGGAGATTTGGGAATATTTAAAAGATGTACTCATAGGGTGCATAGCCAACAGAGGGAGGAGCTAGCTATGAATTCTAGTAATCAGATTCCAAGGATAATGGTTTTTCCCCTGCCTGGAGTGCTTGGTACTATGAACAAATGTAAGTGCATAAATTTAACAGCCTGGATGAAATGGAACAAATACTCAAAAAGCATAATCCAACATAGTTTACCCACTACAAAATAGGCCGTTTGAATAGCTCTATATAACTAGTAAGGAAATGAAGTTTAAAAGATTCTGAGAAGAAAATTTCCAAGTCCATATAAGAATTCTACTAAACGTTTAAGGAAGAAGTAACACAAATTTGGGTAAGTTGTGCCCTTACTGGTTCCACTTTACTAAAACATGTGAAAAGAGCTTTGTTTTCACTGGTCTATGCTGATTGAATATTACAAATAGGAAACAGCATACAAGGAAGCTGAGAGCATTGATTCTGGAGCTGCATTGCCTGTGCTCAAATCCCAGGTGCTACTCTGGTGGCAGTGGCCTGGCTTCTCTCTGCCCCACGTGTGATGTGAAGACAACAGTGTTCACTCATCTCGTGGGATTGTCAGAGGGCTGAACAAGTCACTGTGTGTAAAACATTTAGAACAGTGCCCAGCACAGTAAGAACTCTGTGTTTACCATCATTATGTGTGCTTTTTGTTAACTATAAATGGAGAAATAAAGTCTTCTTTAATAAACGTGAAAATGCAGTAACTATTTTAGCTCACAGGCTGAATAAAAACAGGCACAGGCCGGTTTAGCCTCTGGGCCTTCTTTTGCAGACTTTTAGTCTTGATCATTGTTAAATCGGGATTTGTAAGACGGCAATATTCTAATTGTTCTTTGTAATATTTTATGTCTTAGCTGCAGTATTTCTAAAATGAGAATTACTCCACATTGGCTATTTGGTAATCTGATGATGAAATTTGGATTACAGATCACTTTTATGTTTGTTATTATACACGTATAATCCTGTCTGTCTAGTCCCCTACTCAATAGCATGTGTGTTGCCTTACCTTATACCACTTTTGTGTAATACTGAGTAGAATTTGTACTCCAAAAAGTACATTGTCCATAGTGTCTTGATCCTTCACTTCCGTATGCTTTAGGTTTACAAAGTACTTTCAATTAGAGTTGAGGCCCACATTTTCTGACTTGGACTACTGATTTTCCCTTGCTGTCAAGCTGTCTCCCTACTTTAAGAGGTTGTTGCTCTTATATCATGAGCCCTTCTGGTTAGGATAGCATCTGTACTTCCTGAGGGTCCACTGAAGTGGGAATAACTTCTCCATCAAGTGTTCCCTGTTCATTGGCTCATTGATATTCCATTGGAGGGTGTAGTTAATGGTTGATTCATTTATAGCTGAATCATCAGAGCCTTGCTATCCATTCTCTAGAAAACTTGTCTCTAATTTGAATGGCCTTTTTAAAAGTCACTGGCATAAATAATTTTGTATTAAAAATGTAGAGTTCTTGGGTGGCTCCTGTGGCTCGATGGAGTAGGGCGCCAGTCCCATATGCCAGAGGTAGCAGGTTCAAACCCAGCCCCGGCCAAAAAAAAAAAAAGTAGAGTTCTTTGAAAGATATGGAAGCGGCTTGGCGCCTGTGGTTCAGTGGACTAAGGCGCCAGCCACGTACACCTGAGCTGGCGGGTTAGAATCCAGCCTGGGCCCGCCAAAAAACAATGACGGCTACAACCAAAAAATGGCCGGGTGTTGTGGCGGGCACCTGTAGTCCCAGCTACTTGGGAGGCGGAGGAGACTCGCTTGAGCCC
This sequence comes from Perodicticus potto, assembly GCA_963574655.1. NCBI lineage: Eukaryota > Metazoa > Chordata > Mammalia > Primates > Lorisidae > Perodicticus > Perodicticus potto. The sequence goes on along the minus strand of CAUYRH010142891.1, from coordinate 80 downwards.
AGGAGTTGGAGGTTGCTGTGAGCTGTGATGCCACAGCACTCTATCCAGGGGGACAGCTTGAGGCTCTGTCTCAAAAAAAA
>CAUYRH010142880.1:0-108526 GCA_963574655.1 Perodicticus potto | reverse complement strand
AAAAATACACTACTGGGACCTGATCAAACTAAAAAGCTTCTGCACTGCTAAGAACACAGTAAGTGTAGCAGGCAGACAGCCCTCAGAATGGGAGAAAATATTTGCAGGTTATGCCTCCAACAAAGGTTTAATAACCAGAATCCACAGAGAACTCAAACGTATTAGTAAGAAAAGAACAAGTGATCCCATCTCAGGATGGATAAAGGACTTGAAGAGAAACTTCTCTAAAGAAGACAAGCGCACGGCCTACAGACTTATGAAAAAATGCTCACCATCCTTAATCATCAGAGAAATGCAAATCAAAACTACTTTGAGATATCACCTAACTCTAGTAAGATTAGCTCACATAACAAAATCCCAAAACCAGAGATGTTGGCGTGGATGTGGACAAAAGGGAACACTTCTATACTGCTGGTGGGAAGGCATACTGATACGTTCCTTTTGGAAGGATATTTGAAGAATACTTAGAGATCTAAAAATTGACCTGCCATTCAATCCTATAATTCCTTTACTAGTTATATACCCAGAAGACCAAAAATCACATTATAACAAAGACATCTGTACCAGAATGTTCATTGCAGCCCAATTCATAATTACTAAGTCATGGAAAAAGCCCAAGTGCCCATCAACCCACGAATGGATCAATAAATTGTGGTACATGTATACCATGGAATATTCTGCAGCCTTAAAGAAAGATGGAGACTTTACCTCTTTCATGGATGGACCTGGAACATAGTCTTCTTAGCAAAGTATCTCAAGAATGGAAGAAAAAGTATCCAATGTACTCAGCCCTATTATAAAGCTAATTTATAGCTTTCATATGAAGGCTATAACCCAACTATAGCACAAGAATATGGGGAAAGGAGTAAGGGAAGGGAGGGAAGGGGGAAGGTTAGGGGGGAGGAAGGGTAATTGGTGGGGCACACCTACGGTTCATCTTAGAAGGGTACAGGCGAACCTTACTAAATGCAGAATACAAATGTCTTCATACAATAACTAAGAAAATGCCATGAAGGCTATGTTAATCAATTTGAAGAAAATAGTTCAGATTGTATATGAAACCAGCACATTGTACCCCTTGATTCCACTATTGTACACAGCTATGATTTAATAATAAAAACAATAAAAAATAAATAAATAAAATAAACCAGAAGAGAGATCAGAGGAAACTAAACAGTGTATAACAGCATTAAAAGACAAAGGGATGTATAATATAGAGGAAAGAGAAAGAACTTTGAGGGTGAAAAGAGAAATTATAACATGTAAGATATAAGATACAGAGAATGTGACAGAGAAAATAAATATTTAAATAAATAATAGGAATATATTTAGGAATGATAGGAATTGCTGAGATTTTCTAGAACTGGTAAAAGATTCTATACCACAAGTTCAAGAAGCTCCATAAAACTAAAGAAGTATAAATGAAAACAACTCCAAACCTATACACACCATAGTAAAAATTTAGAAGAACCAGTGGCAGTAGGAAAAATCTTAAAAGCAGACATAGGAGAAAAAATAGGTCATTTTAAAAGAAGGAACATGTTCTATCTGTCATCAATTCTATAAGCATTAATAACTTTTATGATATATAGTTTCAGTAAGTGCATCTTTAATACATGACTAAATGCTCCCTGTGAGAAAGATAATTTTGTTGTTAAATAACTCTAAATAAAAAAAGTTCCTTCTTTGGCTAAGCCAAAGATCTCATCGCTCTTGTATCCGACAGTATGCTGGTAAATAATACAATATTTGTATCATTTGTTGATTTCTGAGGTGGAAGTATTCTCATGATGGCTGATTTCAAGGAACAGTGGGATGTTACTGAATGTAGACAGTCCCTTTTCACAGGCCAGTGAGAAGGACGAGCCATCTCCAGCACACCATTGATTGTATTCCTGATTGTGTCTTCTCTTGTCAAAGTTAAATATCTATAATTTTTTATTTCTTCCATGTATTTGGCTATCTTTGGAATATTTGTTCATTTGATGGTTAGTGATTAAGAGTCTATTATTTGCCAACAAATATTCTAAGAACTAAGGGTATACCAGTGAACAACAAAAATATCCTCACAGGACTTAAGTTATAGGAGAGAGATTGTGTAAGGAATTCAAACAATTCAACAGCAATGCTTTTGCCCGTTACTATACTGGGTTGGGGTTTTTCGCTGTTGAATTGAGTTCCTTATACATTACGGATTTTAACTTTGCTCTTTTTCTTCTGTAGGCTGCTTCTTCACTCTGTTGAGTGTTTTCTTCACTGTGTAACAGCATTAGAGAACTATTCTATTTTTTTTAGGGAAAATTAAAATTTTATTTACTGTTCTTATAATAAAATAATATACCCTTCACTAAAAATGTCATAAGTTATACTTCTTCTTTTTTAATTTTATTTCAGAATATTAAGGGATACAAATGTGGTTAAATAAATTGCTTTTATACCATTTGAGTCAAATTTATAAGTGTGCCCGTCACCCAGATTGTGTGCATGGTACCTATTAGAGGTGAATTTACCCTCTTCCCACCCTAGATTTCTGAGTGTAATGTCAATATATACATATACATATTGATGATTCCCATTAATGGTGAGTACATGTGGTGTTCATTTTTCCATTCTTATGATACTTTACTTGGAAGAATGAGCTTCAGTTTCATCTGGGTTAATACACGGGGTATTACCTCACCCTTTGTTTTAGGGCTAAGTAGTAGTCATTAATCCACTCATGAATTGATGGACACTGAACTTGTAATTGCAATTGTGAATTGTGCTGCTACAAACATTTGAGGGCAGGTGTCTTAACTCCAGTGAGAATGGCTTTTGTCAAATAGTCCCCAAATAATAGATGCTGGCACAGATGCAGAAAGAAAGGAACACTTATACACTGTTGGTGGGACTGCGACCTGGTACAACCTGTGGAAAGCAGTATGGAGATACCTCAAAGAACTAAAAGTAGACCTTCCATTTGATCCAACAATGCCATTACTGGGTATTTATCCAAAGGGAAAAAAAGACATCCTATGTGTCTGTTTAAATGACAGGAACATGTTCTTTATTACTATAGCTTTATAATATATTTTGAAGTCAGGTAGTATGATCTGTTTCATTCTTTTTGCACAGGATTGCTTGGCTATTTGAGGTCTTTTGTGGTTTCAAATGAATTTTTAGATTTTTTTTCTATTTCTGTGAAGAATGTCATTGGTGTTTTGATAGAGATTACACTGACTCTGTGAATTGCTTTGGGTAGTATAGACAATTTAACAATATTAATTCTTGCAAACCATAAGCACAGGATATTTTTCCATTTATATGTGTCTTTCTCAGTTTCTTTCAACTTTTTATAGTTTTCAATATAGAGACCTTTCACCTCCTAAGATAAATTTATCCCCAGGTATTTTATTTCATTTTTGTAACTATTTTAAATGGATTGTTTTCTTGAATATTTTAGGTAGTTCACTGTAGACATACGGAAAAGTTACTGATTTTTGCATGTTGATTTTGTATTCTGCAACTGTACTGAATTTCTTTATCAGTTATAAGAGATTCATACATATGAATGCATATATATGTGCTTGTGTACATATATATATACATATATATGTATATATATATATGCCATGTCTTATACATTTCCTATGTATAAGACATGGCATCTGAAAACAGGAACAATTTGACTTTCTTTTTTCCAATTCGTATGCTTTTTACTTCTTTTGCTTACCTTATTGCACTTGAGTAGAACTTCCAGTCCTATGTTGAATAGAAGCAGTGAAACATTGTTTTCTTCCTGATTTTAGGGGTAAAGCTTTAGACTTTTCTTCACTATGATGTTAACTGTTAACTGTGGGTTTCTCACATATGGTCATTATTGTCCTGAGGTATGTAGACAAAATTTGTTGAGAATTTTTATTATAAGTGATGTTGAATTTTGTCAAAGGCTTTTTCTGTGTCTATTGAAATGATCATATGGTTTTTGTTCTTTTTATGTTTAAGTAAAATATCATACTTATTGATGTACTTATGTTGGATCATCCTTGCATCCCTGTGATGATCTTGGTACATGATCTTTTTAGCAAGCTGTTGAATTTTGTTTGCTAAACTTTGTTTAGGACTTTTATTTCTATGTTTATCAGGGATATTGGCTTTTAGTTTTCTTTTTCTGTAGTGTCTTTGTCTGTTTTTTTTTTTTTTTTTTACAGTAATCATGGCCTTGTGAAACAAGTTTGGAAGTGTTCCCTCTTATTAAATCTTCTGGAATATTTTGAGAAGAATTGGTATTAGCTCTTCTCTAAATATTTAATTGAATTCCATAGAGATGCGATCATATCCTTGGCCTTTCTTTTATGGGAGACTTTCTAGTACTTATTCAAACTTTGTCACTCATTGTTGATCTGTTTAGACTGTCTACTTCTTCATAATTTCATCTTGGTAGGTTGTCTGCATCCAGGAATTTATATGTTTCATCTGGGTTATCAAATTTGTTACCATGTATTTGTTCATGACAGTATCTTATAATCTTTTGTATTTCTGTTGCATTATTTGTAAGGTCTATTTTTATCTCTCTGAGTCTTCTCTCTTATTTTTTTTTAGTCTAGCTAAAGTTTTACCAATTTTCTCATTTAAAAAAATATCAGTTCTTGGTTTTGTAGACGTTTTGTGGATTATTTAGTCTCTACTTCATTTATTCCTGCTCCTAGCTTTATTATTTCCTTCCTTTGGCCAATTTTCAGTTGAGTTTGTTCTTATCTTTCTAGTTTATTGAGGTGCAGTGTAGGTTGTTTAATTTAAAATCATTCTTCTTTTTAGACATAAGCATTTATTGTTATAAATTTCTGTTTTATAACTGCTTTTTCTGTATCCCATATTTTGATATATTGTGTTTCCATTCTCATTTTTCTCAAGAAAATTTTTAGTGTCATTTTTTAATTTCATCATTTACACATTGCTTTTCATAAGTATTTTGCTTAATTTCCATGTATTTATAAAATTTCTGAAGCTTCTGGTATTATTAATTTTTAATTTTGTATCATTGTGTTCAAAAAAGTTACTTCATCTGGTCTCTATCTTCTTAAATTTGTTAACGCTTTTATTATGACCTAATATATGATCTATACTGGAGAACAATCCATGTGCTTTTGAAGACTATATACTATACAGCTGTTGGATGAAATGTTCTGCAAATGTCAGATCCATTTAGTCCAGGGGGTACTTTAAGTCCATGTTTCAATTATTGATTTTCAGTCTACATGATCTATCCATTGTTAAGATTGGGATTTTGAAGTCCCTTAGTATTATTGTTATTATAGTCAGATAAATTTTCAACTCAGTATCCAAAAATACAAACAAACTTTAAAGTTAACAGCAAAACCAACACCTATACTGGTTTCTAAAACATATTTTATGGATTCAATTTATGCAATAAAACCTTCTATCTGCCAAGACACTTAAAAAGTTCTATTTACATTGCTGCCTAGAAACCACTGTTAGTCATCATAAATATTGCTATAACCCAATAACTTCCACAAACCACATACTGCAAATAAAAACAAGTGATTCCGGAATACTTTCTAGAGGCAAGCTCCTCAGTTTGAAATGGTTTGTTTCTTTGTTTGTGAGAAGGAATAGGAGAAGAATAAAATAATCAAAGATGATTTTACAATTAAAATGGAAACATTTTCAGTTAAAGGGAAATGTGCCAATAAATGTTTAGCACTAGAAGCTATTTCATGCTTAAATAAATTATCTTTCTCTTCACAATATTCCTTCATTATATTTATTTTTCACTATAAAATACACAACACACACATGTATTTATCTGACATTAAATCCATTTAGAGATCTTTTTTAAAAAATAAAAGTCTTATTTCACCTTTACAGTACTGCCTTGTCTAAATTACATGAAGTTGAGGTTCTTATATATTAAACATCCCAGGACAAGAACTATTCCTTATACTTAGTACTATGTTTTGAACATAGCCCTATATGCTAGATATCACTGTCAATATTAGATAAGCATGATGAAATAATCATAATAGTATACATTTTTGTTTAAGTGTATGGTTAAATTGAATATGTGTAAAAGGTGGAGTCCCTCTACATCCAAAATTTCTGAGGAATGAGGTATTCTAATTAATCTATATCCTAGTAGACAGCTGATGACAACAGAATGAATATTTATTTCTACCTCTAACGTGATATTGGTTACACCCTTATTGAGAGCTTGTGATGTCCAATGTCTGTGCTAAATATTGAGAATTGAACATAAACAAGACAGGTATCTGCCTTCAGGAAACTGCAAAGGTATAATGTGACATATGCAACAGCAGAAGCAGCCAGACATGTATTAAACAAACTTAAACCAAACATGGACGGAAAGACAGGCACTGTCTTAGGTTCTAAAGATACTGCAAAGAAAACAGAAGTCTGTGCCTTTAAGGATTGCACGTTGTGTGGGTAAAATTGCCAAAACAACTAGAATACAACTCTTACGCATTTGGTAGAATAAAGACCCCATCTATACAAGTTGCATTAGGCAGAACATCACTGAGGAAATACAACCTGAGCTTAACTTGAAGGATGAAGTGGGAAAGGTCACTCTAGGCTGAAATGACAGCATGTTCAGAAACAGGAAAGCCTAGAAGTCTGAAATAATTAAGAGTCCAAGAAATCAGGTGGGATATCTAAGCAATTTGAGCATAGCATAAGAGTGGTGCTAAATCATGAAGTGATTCTCAACCTTCCTAATGCCTCCTAATGCCACGATCCTTTAATACAGTTCCTCGTGTTGTGGTGACCCCCCAACCATAAAATTATTTTTGTTGCTACTTCATAACTGTAATTTTGCTACTGTTATGAATCATAGTGTAAATATTTGATATGCAGGATGTATTTTCATTGTTACAAAGGGGTCGCGACCCACAGGTTGAAAACCACTGATACAGAGAGTCCACACACAGCACCCTTAAGCAGGAAGCCATTGAAAAACTTAAAGCAGAGACAGATAATTTTCTCAAAAACATCTGTTAAGGAGGTTTTCTAGTCAAGGATAGATAGAAAAAGTACCTAAACAAACAGCAGGAATAGATGAGAGAGGGAAGTTCCTAGCAACTGTTGCTGTCTATAGGATTTAGTGATTAATTTCATTATTGCAAGATTTATAGCCTGAATAATAAAGTACATATTCAGGGACAGTGCAGGGTGGGAAGAATGACGTGGAAAAACAGAACCTGTTTAGTGTATGTTGATTTGAACATATCCTCGAGGAATTCAAGTAGAAATGCTTTAGGTAATAGGCTGGAATTTGAGGTCATATATGAGTAGGTTGGAAATAACAGAATGCAGGCAGTAAGTGTGATGCTGCAGTTAAAATCATTTGACATGGATGACACAGAAAATATATCATGAGAGGATACAACCAAGAGACAACCCTGGGCAAGAGCAATGTTATAATCATTAACCAAAGGAAGATCATCCAAAGAATAAGAAAGAAAAATTAAATCTGTAGAATGAGAATTAGGAAAGTGATATCAAGTCAAACAAAGAATGGAAATAAAATTCAAGAAAGAGAGAGTGTCAACTGCTTAAAGAATTTCAAGTAAATTAAATGTTGAAATGTACCTAAGTGTTTTTCCAAGACTCCACCCAAATCAACTAGCTAGCAATAGGGTATTGATTTAAAATTTATAGGCCAATCATATAAAATATAACTATTACAAAAGGAACAAACAAAAAGACTCTATGTTCCGGTATGGAGAAAATATTTATCAGGAAAAGAGAAAAAGACATAAAAGGTATAAAACATGTAACATTTGAACACATAAAACTCCTGTATGACTTGTGACATAACTAAGATTTTTGAAAATACCATTGAAAACAAATGGAAACAAGTGAAATTAATCATAGATTATATTGATAAGATAATCATTTATAAAATACTTGATTTTAAGTCACTTTTGAAAATAACATATTGATGTTACTATGTTCTTAAAAGGATGTGTTCGAGTAACAGGAAGAACTACTAATGAAGACAGCTTAAACATCCCTCAGACATCATATTGTTTGATGTAATATCAGCATTGATATTTTATAACAACTTTATTTATAATTGTGCTTAAAAATAACTAATTTAGTCAATATTCTTAATGAGGAGAGAAAAGAGGTATATTATAAATTTGAAGAAATTAAGTTTTAAAAGCTAAACTTTTAAAATGTAATTAGAAAGACAAATACAAACTTACGATTTAAAGAACTCAACTAGACCTCCTGTTCGAACCTGCAATCCCATTACTGGGCATCTATCCAGGAGAAAAACAAAACCTATTATTATAAAGACACTTGTACTAGACTGTTTGTCACAGCTCAATTTATAATCGCCAAAATGTGGAAACAGCCTAAATGCCCCTCAACCCAGGAATGGATATACATCTGTGATATATGTATACCATGGAATACTACTAGCCATTAAAAAAAATGGAGATTTTGCAGCATTTGTATTAACCTGGATGGAGGTGAAACACATTATTCTTAGTGAAGCATCACAGGAATGGAGAAGCATGAATCCTATGTATTCAACTTTGATATGAGGACAATTAATGACAATTAATGACATGGTGGGGAATAGGGGAAGGGGAGAGAAGATAGAGAAGGAGGGAGAGGTGGGGGAAAGGAAAAGAAAAAAAAGAAAAGGAAATGGTGACTAAGTCTCACATAAGTTGGATTTAATTTTGACTGAAGAACATTATCTGAACAATAATTTTTAATTCAACTTGTTAATATGTTTTTGAGGATATTGCATCCTCATTTATAAGTTTGAAATATGTTTGTAATTTCCCTTTATAATAATATAGTTTTTCCAATTTTAATATCAGGAGTATCCAGATTAAAAAAAAAAAAGAAATTTTTGTTAGACTGGGTACGGTCGCTTACGCCTATAATCCTTGCACTCTGGGAGGCCTAGGCAGGTGGACTGCCTGAGCTCACAGTTTCGAGACCAGCCTGAGCAAGAGTGAGAGCCCCGTCTCTAAAAATAGCCAGATGTTGTGGTGAGCACCTGTAGTCCCAGATACATGGAAGACTGAGGCAGGAGAATCACTTGAGCCCAAGAGTTTAAGGTTTCTGTGAGCTGTGACACCACGGCACTCTACCAAGGATGACAAAATGAGACTCAATTTATAAGTCACGAAAAAAAAAAAAAAGAAGAAAAGAAATTTTTGTTACATAAAATTTTAACTGTTGTTCTCATATAAAAAAGTAATTATGTGAGATGATAGATATGTTAATCCACTTTATTATCATAACCATTTTACCATCTGTGTGTATCCCATAGCATCATGCTAGAAACTTCAAATTATATAATAAAATTTACTTTAAAAAAATAAAAATGAACATATAAAAAAGAGAAAAAACTTGTGATTTATCCAGCTATAACTGATGGCCACTGAAATGGCCTAGAATTATTTACTATTTCTACTGCCCAGATTGTGGTTGCTAATATAATAATCAACTAAAAGAAATCGGAGCTCTAAAGTAGTGGATATTTTGGAAACACTTCAGGAAATTTAAAGGTCTGGATATGAGACAAAGAACTTACTGAAATATGAATGTGTCTATCATTGACTGAAAACAATTCATGTTAAGGAACAGAATGATCATAAGTTCCAACTTGCAATCCAACAGATTCTGAAGCATTTCTACTTGAATGTCTCAAAGATATGTCAAAGTCAACATATGATAAACACCTTGTTTATTTCCTTCTTTGTTCTTCCTACTCTATATCCTCCACGAATGTGTTCTCATTTGTGTTAAAAATACATATATACAACCATGCATCACATAACAAGAAGGATGCATTCTGAGAAATGCCTCTTTAGACAATTTTGTCACAGTGTGAGCATCATAGAATGTACTTATACAAACCTAGATGGTTTAACCTACTCCACACCCAGCCTGCAGAGGATAGGCAACAAACCTGTACAGCACATTACTGTACTGAAAAATGTAAGAAATTGCAACACAATAATAAGTATTGACATATCTAATCATATTTAAACATAGACAAGATATAGTAAAAACACTTATGGGTCCACCAACATATACATAGTCTGTCATTGACAAAACTTACTATGCTGCACAAGACTATTTGTATACATTTATGTGCAGAGAGAAATTTTGTAGTAAGTATTAATATGTGATTGTCGCAGTGTGATGATTATACGAAGTTTTAGTTTTTTTTAATTCTGCTTACTTCCATTTATTAAATGTTTATATTTTAAATGCTCTGTTTTGTAATTTTAAAAATACTAAGTAGTAACATTAAAAAAAAAAAAAAAACTAGCCAATAAGTTCATTGATGACCTTGGGTGTGGTAGACAGAAACCAGGCTGAAATGGAGTCAAGAACAAATTGGAGTAGAAACAGTAAGTATAAGCTACTCAGAATGAGTTCAGTGTGTAAGAAAGGAAGGAGAGAGGAAAGTATCTAGAAGCAGACGGCTTGAAGTCTCCAGGCATGTGCCTGACCCTGAGCTTTGCTAGCCTTTCTCTCTTCATAAATTGCTTCTTACACACACACATCTATGTGACTCAATCAATCTCCTCCTTCAAGTCTTTGCTCAAATGCTACTTTCCCATTGAGGCCTATTTAAAATCATAACACTCTTCCCATAACCCCCATACACAGATTCCCAAAATTTAATAAATTTCTAGAATTTTATATGATATTTAATTCTTTGTTATATACTATCTACCTGTTTCACTAGTATGTAAACTCAATTTCAAAAAATTATTTTTGTTTATCATACATTGATATACCCTGAGTACCTATGACAATATATAGCACATAGTGTCACTTGATATATTGTGTTAAATTAAAAGAAGTGTTACGTAGGGTGGGAGAGAACTGAGCACATTTATGGACTGACCATGACTGTTCTATGAAACACAGGATGACAGAAGTAGATCCCTTATGAAATTCCTTTTGTATCTTCATAGAGAGAATATACTTCATGTATAGAAGTAAGCAGATAAAAGCTGTTCAGGGAACCTTACAGAGTTTCAGTGAAAAGTGAAACTGATCACCATTATTTGTCTTTGCAAATTAGCCTTGATTTCTAGTGACATAAAATGCACAGCTAGAACAAACAACTACGCAAAAATTTTGACGGTGCTTTTTCAGTGGAAGAAACTCAATGCCTTGAAAATAATACATTTCAGAAATACAAGGTGTTTGAGCCAATACTTACTATCACAGAAAAACAAAGTTTCAGTTAATTCCATTTACTGATATGATATATTGATTTAACTGCACCTGAACAATGGGAAAGTACTAAAAGTACCACAGACACCCACTTTCAGGAACAGGTTTATGTAAAGTTTATTTATATTTTTTATAGTAAAATTCAGTAAAGATTTACAGAATGAAGAAAAGAAGGAATTATATGGTAAGTCAAGTTCAGAGCAATAAAACAAATATTTATTTAGCATATCAGGGTCTCAAAAAAGACTCAGGAAAAATTAAAGTCATAAAAAATTTTGTATTCCTAACCAAGATTAAAACAACAACAACAACAACAAAATAAATCTGTCCTGCTTAATCTCTTCAAATGCTCTTTATAGATTTGACAACCAGAGATGTCTTTGAGTCTCTATTTATTTATTTATATGCCTTTTGAAACAGATGCTTATGGCTCTTGAAAGTCCTCAATGCTATTGTTTTGGTTTGGTTCTTTTTAAATTTTATTTTAATTTTACTGAATGAAATCTGGCCTTTTTGGCGAGTGCCTGAAAAAACTTCTAGCAACTACTGGATAACCCTTAATTGATCAATACACCTACATGCATAATACTTGGTCTATGTTTTGTTTTGTTTTTTGGTAAGATCTCCTTACAGGCTATAAAAACATATAAAAAATGGAAAAACATGCACACATACATACATATAAACATACATACACACACATATATGTATAGGGAGGGGGTGCTTAACAATAAAACTGAAATAGCTTAATACCCACAGAAATATTTGCATTTGATAAATAGTCCTAAGATCATAAAGTTTACATTAGAATAGACATGTTATAATATGGGTTAGTTTAGAATTAGAATAAAAATAATTTTGCTTTTCTAAATTAGATGAATGATTTAAGGTCTCAGAGAATAAATATCAAATATCATTTCAAAAGGAGGAAAATGACAGGAACTAAAAAAATTTACTCATTAGTTGAAACAATATCATACTAAGAAGATCAGGAAAAAAACTAGTTGGTAAAAAAAATGAAAAACATTAGAGGAAAGGAAAATTCCTTATCTCTTCTGAGATAGGGACATTTTTCTTTCCCTACCCCTGGACATCAGAACTATAGGTTCTTTGAACTTTGGAACCTGGAGGGACAGTCCAGAGCCAGTGCGTCCCACCCATACCCCAAGTTCTCCGGCTTTCAGCCTTGTACTAAAAGTTACACTATCAGAGCCAGTGCCTCCCACTCACACCCCAAGTTCTCCAGCTTTCAGCCTTGTACTAAAAGTTACACTATCAGCTTCCTTGGCTGTGAGACTTTCACATTTATACTGAGCCATGCTACTGGCTTTCATGGTTCTCCAGTTTGCAGACAGATGGCGGATCATAGGATTTCTCTACTTCCATGATCATATTCTTCTAACTGACTTTCCATTTAAACTATGACTCCATAATTATTTATAATATATCCAGTGAGATGATAGAGTGGGACTCTTTAGTAATTATCTAGCCTAGAAATATCAATTTAAATAATAATCAATGCATAAAATTACTTTCACAGGAGACTATAGAAATAAGATGGAAGATCATAGTCCCTAATTGTAGTTGTAGCACAATAAGAAAATATGCATTGAAGAGAGTAAACAGGATAGGTTTACAACACTCAATCCCCCTCCCCCAACACCAGGCATCAGAGCACATAAAAAGATATTGTACACTTGAGAAAAAAAGAGGGAAGTGAGTGCAAGTTCTCCCTTGGACCCCAACATGGGGCCTGCTACAGTACTTGGCAAAGTCTGATACTCCATATTCCAGACCAGTACCCACACACTGAACATGTAGACTTGCCCCAATGCCAGGTGGGACACAGCTCCAAGTTTCAGGCTTAGGTAGCAAACTGGCTCTCCATTTCATATGGCCACTGACTTCATGTCAGTGGACCCAGGCTTTGGACAACCTTCAATAGCAGGCATACCTCAGTGACCCTAAGTGTCTATCCTATTCTAACATTGCACTTGCCATTGCACTTTGAGGTTTCTAGCAGAGCTGCACCAGGCGCAGATATCAGGCTTCTGGTATAGTCCAGTATAGGGCTGTCCTCATCTGCCCTGGCTTGCCCATTGCAACTTCCCCAGATTTCAGCACTGTGCCTGCTGCCAGGCTTTTCTAGAAAAACACAGTCTATAAAGACTGAAATAAGTACCTACTTCTTCAAATGCTCAGCCTTCAGTGTACAACCACAAGGATCAAGAACAATTAGGGAAACATGATATTACCAGATAAAATAAGGTCCCAGTAAAAGATGCTAAAGAAATGGACATGTATTAATTGTCCAATAAAAAATTCCAATAGTTATTTTAGGTAAGCTCAGAGAACTTCAGAAAAATGTAGAAACACAATTTAATGGAATGAGGAAAACTGTACGACCAAAACGAGAAAATGAATTTACAAGTTGAAATAATAAACACATACAGAAATTCTAGAGCTGAAAAACACAATGAAAAACATGAAATAAAGTGCATCAACAGCAGAATGTATCAGGCAAAATAAAGACTCTGTGAACCCACAAACAGATTATTTGAAAATAGATAGAAGAAAAAAAGAAATACAAATAAAATAAATGAATAAAGTATACAAGATTTATGGAATGATGTCAAAAGAGCATCAACTGTTTAAGTATTAGAGTTTAAGAAGGAGAAAGGAAAAATAAAGAAGTGGAAATCTTTTTTAAAGAAATATTAGCAGAAAACATTTCAACCCTTCAGAAAGATGTAAATATCTAGGTACAAGAAGATCAATGGTCTTGAAAAAGATTCAATCCAAATACTATTACCTCAACACATATGATACAATTATGAAAACGATGGATTTTGAAAGTAGCTAGAGAAAAAGTGTTGGAGCCCATATAGCCTATGGGTAGGAGGAGTGAGAGTTATAAGAAATACCTGTATAGCTCGATAATGGAATGCCTTGGTGGAAAGGGCATAGAGAGGGATTTAGCTCTCCTAACAAGCACGAGAGCTTGCGAGATGAGAGCAGTGGTGAATTGGCAGTCCTACACCTGTGGTGTTGAGACGCACGAGAATAGCCTTATATTAGGCTGGAGGAGAAGGCAGTCAAGGAGCATTAGCATTCTATCACAGACCTGCTTACTCTGACTCTGTCTCCTCTCCTTCCTACAGAACACCAGCACGGCGTCTCTCTGCTGAAGATTACCAAGCTCTGCTAAAGACTAAGATCTATGTTTCTAAGAAGACTGCTTTATTTTCTCTAAGACACTCTCTCTCTTTCTCTCTCTCTCTCCAGCTAAAGTAGATAGCCCTCAGGCACTTAAGAGAAATTGAACCTGAGTAAGGTAACTTAATGGTTCGCATCCAGAACCTAGAGAAGCTGAGTGAGGTCTGGCCAGTCCTGGGCTTTGGCAAGAAGTGTCAGAAGTGACATGTGACAAATGGCATAGTGGGCAGGATTCCGTGAATGCAGACTGAGAGGGAAATAAGCTTTGGCAAATAAGATAGAAATAGAAATACCTAAGAAAGACAGCTAACAGGCCTTTCTTATTTGGTTTTTCCTCTTCTTTCCTACATTTTCTCTTTCCAAATTCTAACTACTTCTTCTGTGGGAAAAAGCCAATAAAAGCCTTTAGCCTCTTCTGGGAAGCGGTTGGGAAAAAAAAGGCAGAAAAAAGCCTTAAGACAATAGGGAAAGAGAAAAGATAGACTGAGGAGATAAGAACATTTAGTAAACAAGCCTGTAGCCTCATGGGTGAGAAAAGCCTGTGGTAAAACAGCACAGAATTAAGTTAGGGAAGAGAACTTCTGCCTTCTCCTGTATCTTCGCCCATTGCCAGCAGGAAGGAGCTTTTGAGACACCGATGCCCGAATCCCTTTTTGGCAGTTAAGAGTTCTCATTAAAAAAGAATTGAGGTAGATTAAGGAGGCTGGTGAAGAAATAGAGGAAGTGAAGTTTTGTAGAAAAGTTAAGACTCCAGAGTAAAAAGAAAAAGCTGAAGAGTTCCTGTCCCTTTAAGGCTGTTCTAAGAATTGAAAAGGAAAAATTGTAAAAAGTAGAAGGCTGAAAAAGAAAAAGCCAGTAGAGAAAAATCATGGCAAATGAGTTACAGCAGTTGAAGTATTAGATGGAACAGTTCAAAGACTAGATTAAGATCATGGCAGCTGATATAAAACAGCTGAGAGATCAGATGAATCACATGGTTGAAGCAGGTAAATGCCATATTGACATAACTCAAATTGGGCAGCTGGAAGAACAAAGGGTAAATCCCCCAGTTAACATCAAATGCCATAAATGTGGGAAGCTAGGCCATAAGAGAAAAGAGTGTTTAAAAGGGAAATGAATAGAAAAGGAGCAAAGAGCCTGTAAACCTCCAGGTGTATGTCCCAAGTGTAAAAAAGGCTTTCATTGGCCAAAGGAATGCCATTCTCAATTTGATAAAGACAGAACATTTCTATTGAAGAGAAATTATCAGTTGGGTCAGAATCAGGACCCACTGGTAAATGAAAGAAGTTAAAACAGTTTCTTTAATATTTTCGTTTCAAACTATTCTTGAAAAAACAGTATAATTTAATTCTATGCCATGGGAGCACTCTGCCAGCTTGGTTAGACCTGTGGTGCCTTGGCATGAAACTGAGAAAATTAAGACAGACCAATGGATGATGATGGAGAATAATTAGATTGAATATGTTTGTGGAATATTTGGTTATCCTGCATGGTGAAGGGGTAACCCACCTCTCATCAGCATCTGTGTACTATAGCTGAGTCCAGCTCTGGAGAATTAGAGAGCCCGGACACAGCCCAAAGGGGAAAGGGACACTCCTGAAGCAAGTGAGTCCTTTGGAAGAATATGAGAGGTGTAGAACAAAGGTAGGGAATAGTAACTGAGAGTTAAGACCACCTTTGTGCTAGGGAACTCCATTTGAAAAAAGAGTCTGGAATCAATTAGCAAAAATTCCACTGGAAAAGCAGCTTCAAAGCAGGAAAAAGTCCTCTATCGAGGAACTGTGAAGTGCAGGGCCACTTAAGAACCGCAGGTAAAAGAGCCGTTGAGAGGAACTGTGAAGTGCAGGACCGTTAGTCCACGAGTAACAGTCTTTTGAGATCTGTGAAGGGTGGATTTGTTAGGCCCACAAGTAGCAAAGCCTTTGGAATAGCGAGAGAAAAATACTTGCTTGCAAAGATTGCAAGGAAAGCACTATCTTTTGTTCCTCCATTAAGTAAATATTAAAAGAAAGTTCGTACAGTTAAAGAAATGGTAAATGCTCTCAGCAAAGATTTTCTCAGTTTAAAAAGACCTTTAAGGGAATTAACATTACAATCATCGTTTTTCCCTAGCAGCAGCTAATAGTTTACATCTGTATTGAGCTTCATCATTTAGAGAGCCCATACCTGGAATTCTGAACTTAGACAATTACCATATTGTTTTGCCTAGCAAGAAAAGAGCTAGATAACAGAAAGAACTGCCCTTACCACATTAAAAATTATTTTGTTTGTATATAAAAAAGGGAGGATATATTGGAGCCCATATATCCTATGGCTAGGAGGAGTGAGAGTTATAAGAAATACCTGTATAGCTCAATAATGGAACACCTGGGTGGAAAGGGCATAGAGAGGGATTTGGCTCTCCTAACAAGCATAAGAGCTCGCAAGATGAGAGCAGTCCTACACCTGTGGTGTTGAGAGGCATGAGAATAGCCTTATATTAGGCTGGAGGAGAAGGCAGTCAAGGAGCATGAGCATTCTATCACGGACCTGCTTACTCTGACTCTGTCTCCTCTCCTGCCTACAGAACACCAGCACAGTGTCTCTCTGCTGAAGATTACCAAACTCTGCTAAAGACTAAGATCTATCTTTCTAAGAAGACTACTTTATTCTCTCTAAGACTCCCTCTCTCTCTCTCCAGCTAAAGTAGATAGCCCTCAAGCACCTAAGAGAAACTGAACCTGAGCAAGGTAACTTAGCAGTCCGCATCTGGAACCTAGATAAATTGGGCTGAGACCTAGCCAGTCTTGGGCCTTGGCAAGAAGTGTCAGAAGTGACATGTGACAAAAAAGCATCAAATAACATGTAAGGAAGTTTCCATACAGCTAGTGGAAGACTTTTCACCTGAAACCTTATAGCCCAGGACTGAGTGTAACAATTTATACAAAGTGTTAAAGGAAAATAACCAACAACAACAGCAGCAACAACAACAACAAAAGAAAACCTTGGCAGTCAAAAATACTGTACCAAATCTGTTCTTCAGAGATCAAGGAGAGATGAAGAGTTTACCACATGAAAAAAGCTGAAGGGGTTTTTCATCACAACCAGACCTGTCGTACAAGAAATGAGTAACACAAAAACATTTGAACATATAAAACTCACTGGTAAAAGCACACAATCAAATTCAGAATACTCTAATACTGTAATAATGCTTTGCACATTATTCATATATTTAGTATGAATTTTAACATAGAAAATTATTAAAATAATAATAGGTATAATAATTTGTTAACAGATAAGTAATGCGAAGAGCTATAAATTGCAACATAAAACATTCAAAATGTAGACAGAGAAAGGGAGTAAAGGTATAGAGGATTTTCTTTTTCTTTTTTTTTGGCCGGGGTCAGGTTTGAACCTACCATCTCCAGCATATGGGGCCAGTGTCCTATTCCTTTGAGCGACAGGCACTGCCCAAAAGTACAGAGGATTTTTTGGGATAAGAGTTAGTTGTCGTCAGTTTAAAATAATATTTTATAACTAGAAGAGGATTTTTCTAAGCCTCACAGAAACCACATGGTAGCAGGTGCCATACCATCTTCCCCATCAAAAAAAAAAAAAAAAGCAAGGAATCAAAGCATACCACTAGATAAAATGACTTAGCCATAAGGAAGATAGCAAGAAAGGAAGAAAGATCTATAAAACAACTAGAAAACTATGAACAAAATGGCAATAACAAATCCTTACCTATTAATAATTAACTTAAATGTAAATGGGTTAACTTCTTCAATAAAAAGACACAGAGTGACTGAATGCATAAAAAAGCAAGACCTAACTATATGTTGTCTAAAGAGATTCATTTTACTTTAGGGACACCTATAGACTGAAAATAAATGGATGGAAAAGATATTCCACTCAAATGGAAGCCAAAACAAAGCAGAAGTAGCTATACTTATTTCAGATAATATATTTTTAATTAAAAATCTATGAAAAGAGACAAAAGGGGTAATCTTAATATATCATAATAAAGGGGTCTTTTTAGCAAGAGAATATAACAAATGTAAACAGATATGCACCCAAGATTAGAGCACCTAAATATGTAAAGCAAATATTAACGGATCTGAAAGGAAAGATAGATTACAGTACAGTAATAGCAGGAAACTTCAACATCCTGATTTCAACAATAAACAGATCATCCAGACAGAAAATCAATAAGGAAATGTTGGACTTAATGTACACTCTAAATCAAATGGACCTAACAAACATAAACAGAGCATTCCATGCAACAGCAGCAGAATACACATCCTTCTCCACTGCACATATCCAGGATAAATCATATGCTCGACCAGAAAACAAGTTTAAAACAAATTTAAAAGGTTGAGAGTATATCAAGAGTCTTTTCTGGTGAGTGGTATAAAACTAGAAATCAATAACAGGACAAACTTTGGAAAATTTAATAATACATGGAAATTAAGCAACATGTTCCTAGGAAACCAATGAGTCATTAAAGAAATAGAAAGGGAAATTGAAAAATTTCTTGAGACAAATGAAAATTGTCTCAAGACTAGAAGAAAGATAAATAAAATAGAAATTAAAAACAACAGAAAAATGAGCAAAGAGTCTGTTTTATTTTTATTTATTTATTTATTTTTAATTAATTAATTTTTTTTTTTTTGCAGTTTTTGGCAGGGGCCAGCACCCTATTTCTTTGAGCCACAGGCACTGCCCAAAAGTCTGTTTTATTTTATTTTTTTGCAGCTTTTTGGCCAGGGCCGAGTTTGAACCCGCCCGCTACCTCTGGTATACGGGGCCAACACCCTACTCATTGAAGCATAGGTGCTGTCCTCCAAAAGTCTATTTTAAATAATAAAAAAATGATAAAGTTTTAGCTGAACCAAGATGAAAAAGGAAGACATTAAAACTGATGCAATAGAAATACAATGGATCTTAAGAGAATACTATGAACAATTATATGCAGACAAATTGAATGGCCTAGAAAAAGTAGATAAATTCCTTGATGCAAAAACCTATCAAGAAGTAAAAAATCTTAACACATCTGTAAGAAGGAAGGATAATGAATTAGTGCTAAAACGTTCCCCATCAAAGAATAGTCCACATCCTGATAGCATCAATACAAAATTCTATCAAATATTTTTTAAAAAACTAGTACCAATCCTTTTTAAACTGTTGCAGAAAACTAAGAACAGAATATTTCCATACTCATTTTATGAGGCCAACATCACCCTGATACCAAATATAGACAAAGAGAATACAAAAAAATAAAACTACAGGCCTATATATCTGATGACCATAGATGAAAAAATCTTCAGGAAAATATTAGCAAATCAAAACCACATTAAAAATGTCATTCACCATGATCTACAAGGATTCATCCCAGGGGTGCTAGAATGAATCAATGTACATCAATCAGTAAATGTATATTAATACATCTCATTAACAAAATGACAGAAAGAACCAAATGATCATTTTATTAGATGTGGAAAATTGACAAAATGCAACATCCTTTTAACAGCTTATGTAGAGTTCAGTAATGTATATTAAGACAATAAGGGCCATGTATGACAAACCCACAGGTAACACACTCAAAGGGGAAAAGTTGAAAGATTTTTTTCTAAATTTAAAGGATGACAAGGATGTCCACTCTCACTACTTCTACTCAATATGTAATAGCACTGGAATGTCCTATCGAGATCTAGTAGGCAAAAGAAATAAATAAAAAGCATCCAAATTGGAAGGAAAGAAGTCAAATTTTCCCTGTTTTCAGGGAACTTGTTCATACATATAGAAAACTTTAAAGGCTCCACCAAAAAATCTTTCACAAGAAATGAATTCAAAAAAGTTACAGGATATAAAATCAATAAATAAAAATCAGTATCATTTTTATATGCTAACAGTGAACTATCTTTAAAAAGTCAAAAAATCAATCCCACTTACAATAGCTACAAAAGAAATAAAATATTCAGGATTAAATCTGACTGAGAAGGTGAAAGATCTGTACACTGAAAACTATGAAACATTCATGAAAAAAATTGAGGAAAACACAAAAAATGAAAAGATATCTCAGTTTTGTGGATTGGAAGAATCAATATTGTTAAAACATCTACTACCAAAAGCAATCTACAGGTTCAAAGCATCCCTATCAAATCACCAAAAACATTCTTTACAGAAAAAAAATTCCAAAATTTGTATGGAACCACAAAAGACCCCAATAGCCAAAGCAATGTTAAACAAAAAGAACAAAGCTACAGGCATCCCATCATTTGATTACAAAATGCACAATAAAGCTATAGTAACTGAAACACATGATACTGACATACAGGACATATACCATTGAAACAGCATGGAGAGAACAGACATAATTCCACACATTTAAAACCAACTAATTTCGATGAAGAAGCCAGGAAAATATAATGGGGAAGGACAGTCTCTTTAATAAACTGAGTTGGAAGAAATGTATATCCATATGCAGAAGAAAGAGATTAGATCCTTATCTCAGACATGCACAAAAATCAACTCAAAGTAGATTAAAGATTTAAATGGAAAGCCAAAATTATGAAACCACTAGAAGGAAATATAGAGGTTAGTGTTCCATGACATTTTTCTGGACAATGACATTTTGAATATGACTCCTAAAGCACAAGTACTCAAAGCAAAAATAGACAAATGAGATTACATCAAGGTAGAAATATGCAAAGCAAAGGAAACAATCAGCAGAGTGAAGAGATGACCTACAAAATGGAAAAAAATATTTGCAAATAATAAATCTGTTAAGGATTAATATACAAAATAAATAACACACTCAATTCAATAACAAGAAAACAATGCAATGAAAAGTTGCGTAAAGGATCTGAACAGACATTTATCAAAAGAGGACATACAAATAGCTAATATGCATATGAAAAATGTTCAACATCACTAATCATTAGAGAAATGCAAGTTAAGACCACAGTGAGATATGCCTCGTGCTATTAAAATGGCTGTTATAAAAAAAATTAGCCCACATCACAAAATCTCAAAACTACAGATGTTGGTATGGATGTGGAGAGAAGGGAATACTTCTACACTGCTGGTGGCTACAAGCTAATATGTATTTTTTGGAAAGAAGTTTGCAGAATACTCAAGGAACTAAAAGTAGACCTGCCATTCCTCTACTAGCTATATACCCAGATGATCAAAAAAATTATGCTACAACAAAGACGTTTACACCAGAATGTTTATTGCAGCCCAATTCATAATTGCCAACTCATGGAAGCAGCCCAAGTGACCATAGACCCATGAATGGATTAACAAATTGTGTTATATGTATACT
This sequence comes from Perodicticus potto, assembly GCA_963574655.1. Taxonomy (NCBI): domain Eukaryota; kingdom Metazoa; phylum Chordata; class Mammalia; order Primates; family Lorisidae; genus Perodicticus; species Perodicticus potto. Next base: position 86,760 of record CAUYRH010142880.1, on the reverse strand, counting down.
GTGGAATACTATGCTAAAAATGGAAACTTGGTGCGGTGCCTGTAGCTCAAGTAGCTAAGGCGCCAGCCACATACACCAGAGCTGGTGGGTTCGAATCCAGCCTGGGCCTGCCAAACAACAATGACAACTACAACTGTGGTCCCAGCTACTTGGGAGGCTGAGGCAAGAGAATTGTTTAAGCCCAGGAGTTGGAGGTTGCTGTGAGCTGTGATGCCACGGCACTTGTACCCAGGGTGACAGCTTGAGGCTCTGTCTCAATAAATAAATAAATAAATACATAAATAAATAAATAAATAAATAAATAAATAAATAAAAATAAAGATGGAGACTTTACACCTTTTATGTTTCCCTGGATGGAGCTGGAACACATTCTTCTTAGTAAAGTACCTCAAGAATGGAAGAAAAGGAATACAATATACTCAATACTATTATGAAACCAATATATAATCACCTACATATTCATACGAATGATGAAACACAACTGTAGTCCAGAAAGAAGGTGGGAAGAGGAGGGAGAGAGAAGCGGGGGAGGGAGGGATGAACGGAGGGAGAGTATTTGGTGGGACCTCACTTAATATGTACAATGCAATGGTACATTTCAAAACCATTAAGAGTAGAGTATAAATGTCTTACCACAACAAATAGGTGAAATGATGGTTATGTTAAACAATTTGATGTAAGCTTTCCACATTGTCTTTCAAATCAGCACATTGTACCCCATAAATGTATTAATGTACACAGTTATTATTTAACAAAAAAAGGCAGAAGATGACAACTTAGGTGAAGATGTGGAGAAAAAGGAAGACTTGCCCACTGCTGGTAGGAATGTATTAATAAATCAGCACAGCCATTATGGAGAATGGTTTTAAAAATAGAACTATGGTATGATCGAGAAATCCCACTACTGGGTATATGAAATCAGTATGTCAGAAAGATGTCTGCATTCCCGCGTTTACTGCAGCGTTATTCACATGACCGATACGTGGAATCAACCTACGAGTCCAACAATGGAAAAATGGAAAAAGAAAATGTGTTATACATCTGATATCCAGTTCTTGGAGGATGCTGGAAGCAATGTGGAAGTAGATGAGTCTTTGTTCCAAGAAATGGGTAACTTGGAGTTGGAGGATAATGAAGATGACCCAGACTACAATCCTGCTGACCCAGGGAGTGACTCAACACCACTAACAGACTGTCCCCATCTGCAGAGAGGCTTGATAGCCACAGCATCTGTGCCTATGCTCAGAGGGTTTTGATTTTTCTTTTCTTTCTTGCTAAGAAAAAACAATTTTCAGGAGAATATCAGAATATCTTCTGATAGCCTTCTTCATTGAACTTAATGAATTAACAATAACATTAAAAAAAAATATCCTGTGGCTACCATGGTTTGGTGGTGCGGTTGGGGGAAAGGGGTGGGGAGGAGACTGGCAAAATGTTGATCAGAGGACACAAACTTTCACTTAGACAGAAGAAAGAGGCTCAAGAGATCTATTAAATAGTTAATAACAATATAATGTGGTCCTGAAAAATGCCGAGAGTATGAATGTAAACGGTTCTCACTACAAAAATGATGACTATGTGAGGTAATGAATATGGTAATTAAATACCATAGCTAGATACCATAGCTAATGGTTAGGTAGGTTAACCATTTCACTATATATATATTATATTTTAAAATATTCAATTTTATCTGTTAACATAGATAATTAAAAACATTAAATGAGAAGGACATAATTGGGAACTTTTTAGTCAGACTCTAGGGAGAATTTTAACATAGAAAAAGAAACAAAGAAACCGAAGCATACAGCTAACATTTAAGAGGGCATGTTACTCAAGAAATACCACGTATATGACACAGCTCCATAGTCTGAAAAAAATCACTAACATACCAAACACATTGGCTTAGTGTGTTTTTGTTTCTTAAATTTTGGTTTGTTTGTTTTTTTTAATTTTTGTGTTCTTCTCATTGAAGTATATATTTAACAGCCAGATAATACATTAAATTCTTTTGAAAGCATGCTATTGGTAGTTCCAGACTTTTATGATGTCAGTTAATTAACAAAGTATTAGCATACAGCAATGACTGATACCTTAGGTGCTCAGGGACATACAAGTTCTTTTTAGATTTCTATTTATTTACTTCATTATTGTTGCAATACACATAATCATTCCATATAACGTACGAATTAATGGTTGTACTAAGAGCACAATCACAGTCCAATGCAATGACAAATATGTGGAACTAAACCCAGCTCACCTGAAGGAAAAGTAGATTGGATTAATTTTCAAATCTAACAATAATGAGATTTAAATAAGGCAGCCCTCCATATTAGAAAAAAGTCCAAATGTATATTAAAATTAGAATTTTGACACGCTTACCAGACCGTAGACATACCAATGTTAATCAGTAGTTGTTATTGTAACATTCCTGGATGTTAATACAATTTTGCTCCAAGCACTCATTCTTTGCAATAACAGCAAGACCTGACTTGTGTGTCTAATAATTGGGTAGAATCTGTCACTTCAAAGGCATTCTGTTGACTACAGAGAATTCCAGGATGAATAAGATACAGTCACTGCTACCCAAGGGCTCATAAGATAAACTCAACATCTTATATAGTAACTGTATCATAGGAAGGTAATCGATCCAATGATTTAAGCAGAACACGTTGACATTTTATTCAGAGAATCTGCACAAAGAAAATGATTATAAGTATACTCTCTCCTAATTAATCTTATATAAAGTCAGTAGTTAACAGCACAGTCCCTTCAAAATCTAGTACAGTCATGTATCATATAACAAAGGGCCACACATAGGACAGTAGTCCCCTAAGAATATATTATAATAGAGAGTTGAAAAATTCCTATCACCTAGTGATGTTGTAGCCCTTGTAACATCATAGCACAATTCATTACTCATGTGCTTGTGGTGAATCTGATGTAAACAAATATACTGTGCTTCCAGTCATATAAAAGTGTAGGACACATAGTTAGGTACAGTGCTTAATACCTGATTATGAACAACTATTTTACTGCTTTGTGTACTTACTATATTCTACTTTTGATCATTTTTTTAGATTGTACTTCATTTATATTTTAAAATTAACTCTAAAACAGCCTCAGGCAGGTTTTAGGAGATATTCCAGAAGGTATTGTTATCATAGAAGATGACAATTGCATAGGCATTATTGTCCCTAAACACTTTCCAATACAACAAAATGTGAAGACTGAAGACAGTGATGATGACTCTGACTCTGTATAGGCCAGGGTGATGTATTTGGGCCGTAGTTTTTAACAACAACAACAACAAAAAAATAATTTAAAAAGATAAAATAGAAAAATACTTTTAGAATAAGGATATAAAGAAATAAAATATTTTCTACAACTCTATAATGTGTGTTTTAAGAAATTACTAAAAAAGAGTCAAAAGTTAAAAACATAAAAGAGTTATAAAGTAAAAAAAGTTACAGTAAGCTAAGGTAAATTTATTATCATTTGGAATATATCAAGTGATATATGCCTGTATATAAAAGAAACTGCTGACTGGCAACACTACATTAGCATATAAAAGGATTGAATAATGCAAACTGCATAAAAGCTACAGCTGTCCCCTTGAAGAGTGATTTGGGGGACATTGGATTTCACTCTTAGCAAACAATGATAAACATTGAAGACTAGGAAGGGGAGAGGAAAGGAAGAAGATGGAAGACAAGAAGTTATTTTTTGGGTACAAGTATATTTTGGGGGAGATGAATAAAGGCCCAGACTTTGCCACTGCATGATATATCCATGTAACAACATTTCACTTGTACTCCTGAAACTTACAAAATAATAACAAAAATTATCTCTTAGACATGCCAACACTCAACCCAGAAGTACACAAGTGAGTGTCATAGGGACCATTATAAAATGAGGCACCAGACAAATAGTGGATTCTGATTGTTTAGCTTCATATATGTATAATTTGGGGGCTGAAATTAAAGAAATGAAAGAAATTAAGAGAGTAAAAGAAAAAACAATAAAAATTGAATTTTTTGCTTCCATCTCTGTCCACTTCTGAAGAACCTAATTCTATCAATTAATGTATAAATATGCTCAAACATTCTCATTATTGAAAACGAAAGCATCCATTGTGTCATACACGCCTTTCAGACTACCACTCTATTTCTTTTCTCATTACTAAACATCTTTTTAAAGTTGTCCCCTCTCACTTTATTTCCTCCTTCTCTTATCCTCCACAAACTATAATAGTGTTTCCATCTAATCCAGCGGTTCTCAACCTATGGGTCGTGACCCCTTCGTAACAATGAAAATACATGGCGGCTTTAGGAAGGTTGAGAACCACTGATCTAAACTGTTCTCAACTAGAAGCCCTGAGTTCCATGAACAACAATAGCTGCTCTACCAAATTCAGTGGACATACTTATCAGTCTTCACCTTGCTCAACCTCTGTGTGATATTTGGAAATATTGACTACTTATTCTATTTTTAAATTCTATCCTCTGTTGCCATCTGGGATACAGACTTCTAACTTTCCCACTTTGCTGCCCAATATGTATGTTTCAGTTCTGTTGACGGTCACCCCTTTCTCCATCACCTCCTTGGTGCTTACATCTCAGGGTCCCTCCGGGCATTAGATCTCTCTTCTAATGTGCAGGTTTAGTAATTTCATTTATTTCCATGGTTCTGGCCATCACTGATATGTTGACATACATATCTCTGCAAAGTCCCTGATATTCTGACATGGCTATTTTTACTCAGCCCTTAAAAGAAATTGTTTTTATTTTCACTCTTACAAGGCTCAAAACTGACATCCTATTCTTGGGCTTCATTCCATGAGATTAGGTATGTTTTATTGTTGAACTCTAGTAAATCTTCTAGAAAAAAATACTTCACATAATGCTTTAAACAGTTACCAGTTTTAGAAAACAACAGAATTTCCTATTCTTTTTATGAAGCTAGCAAAACTTGACCAAACTAGCCCAATTTCAGTTAAACATAGTATGTAAAAAACATTGATTATGAATATAATCACACAATTCCATGTTTCATATTAGCAACTTGAATTCAGCATTATGTTAAATGTATGGTTTATTCAGAAATGCAACAAGAAAAAACCTGACTACATGACTATGTAAATAGAAATAGATGCTCAATAATCACATGATATGATTAAAAGTTCATTTCCAAGCTCTGGCTTAAAAATCAAACAGATCTGATTTAGAATTGCAGATCCTCTTGTTACAGTATTTCTTTCACTTTACAGATTAACCTTTTTTTGTGCCCTCATTTCACTATAAAAATGGGTCTAGACTACTTTAAACACTTGATTCAAGTAGCATATCATTTTTTTCTTTTCATAATTTTTATTTCAAAGTATTAAGGTGGTAAAAATGTTTTTGTTACATGAACAGCTCTTATAATGCTTCAGTTAGGGCTATACATGTGTTCATCACCTGAATAGTGTTCACTGTACCTGTTAGATAGGTTTTTGCCTCATCTCTCCCCTGCTTTCTAGATTTCCAATTACTTTTACTTCTTTTTGTGTGCATGTGTGCCCATCAATTAGTTCCAAGTTATCAGACAGTACATGTGGTATTTGTTTTTTCCTTCTTGAGATACTTCACTTAGGATAACGGTTTCTAGTTTCATCCAAATTACTTCAAAAGACATTAAGTCATTTCTTTTTGTGGCTGAGTTGTTCTCCATGGTATATGTACCATACTTTGTTAATCTACTCATGAACTAATAGGCACTTGGGTCAATTCCACATCTTTGCTATTGTGAATCGTGCTGCTATAAATATTTGAGTGCAGATATCTTTTTGATAAAATGATTTCTTTTCCTTTGGGTAGATACTCAGTAGCGGTATTGTTGGATTACATGGTAGATCTAGTTATAGTTTTTAAGAATACGCCAACTGTTCTCCATAGAGCTTGTACTAATTTATAGTTACGCCAAGTTTATAAGTGTTCCTTTTTTCTGCACCCATGCTATTATTATTTTTGAACTTTTTAAATAATAGCCATTTTTTACATGGTAAGGTGGTATCTCAGGGTTTTAATTTGCATTTCCACGATAATTAGCAACAGTAAGCTTTTTTTCATATACAATAGACCTCTGTAAGTTGACCACCCAAGGAAATGAATCAAACTGGTCAACATACAGAGGTGGCCAACATAAGACACTAGGCTTATTGTACTGATACATACGTCTGGTGCATATCCAGTCCATGAAAAGTAGGTCAACTTAAAGAAGTGGGCAATATAGGGAGGTGGTCAACTATGGAGGTTCTACTGTATTTGTTGATAATTTGTTGATCTTCTTTTGAAAAAATTCTGTTCATGTCTTTTGCCCACTTTTTAATGGGGCTGCGGGTTTTTTTTTTTTCTTGTCAATTTGTTTGAGCTTTTTTTAGATTCTGGGTTTTAGCCCTTTATTGGATATATGGCTTGCGAATATTTTCTTTCATTCTATTGGTTGTCTAGGTGCTCTGTGATTTTCTTTACTGTGGAGAAGCCATATGCTCATCTCAATAGGTGCAAAAAAAAGTTCAACAAAATCCAGTACTCTTTCATGATAAAATCCCTAAACAAGCTAGACATAGAAGGAACAGATCTCAACATTATAAAAGCCGTAAATGACGAACCACATTCAATAATGTGGTATTGGTATAAAAATAGAGACATAGAACAAAGGAAAAGAACAGAGAACCTAGATGTAAAATCATCTACATACAACCAAATGATCTCTGACAAAGCAGACAACAACATACACTGGGGAAAAGAAGCCCTATTCAATAAATGGTACTGGGAAAATTGAATAGCCACGTGCAGAAGAATGAAACAGGACTCATCACTTACAAAATCAATTCAAGATAGATGAAAAATTTAAATTTAAGACATAAAACCATAACAAGTCTAGAATTAGGAAATTCTAGAATTAGTCTAGAATGTAGGAAAATCTCTTTTAGATATTAGTCTTAGCAAAGAATTTATTACTAAGATCCCAAAGACAATTCCAGCAACAACAAAAATAAATCAATGGGACTTGGTCAATTAAAAAGCTTCTATTCATTGTATTCTTCATTCTTGAAATTAGACATGCAACATCCGTTTTTCCCACTAGACTGAAATCACTACAAAGACAAGCCTTGTTATCCACAATGCCCAACTTAACGTGTGTGGCTATACATGACCAGTTACAGAATTTGGGTGATGCAAGGTAAATTGAAATAAGCAACCCCTTTTCCAAAAATAATTAAGAATTTCAAGACAGTGACAGTATACCATAAAACCAAGAACACACCTGTCTAAGTGCAAGCCCCAGTGCAACTACACAGACATGTAGATCTCATGCTCCTAAAGCTCTGTGTGTGTGTGTGTCTATGAGAGTGGATTGAAATATGTTAAATATTATGTCTGGGGATTTAAGCTATAGGAATTCAGAAATTATCCATAACAGCACATGGAATTCATATCACAGACTACAAAGAGTAGCCATAAGTTGAGTAAAATAATTCAGACAATTAAGAAAGTATTTTCAGGTTAAAAATAATTGACTATTTTGACTGAAGATTATAAAACATGAAGACATTGTTTATCCTTCAACAATTTTCTCTTTAAATTGACATCATACGTTGATCATTCTGAGAATGATGTTTTCCATTTTAATATTTTGATTATAATTCATAGAATTTATTTATTATTTTATCACCTTGTTGGCTATTCTGCACAATTCATTGAGTCTATGAGCAAACAAATTAATAACCACTCTATCTCTTTAATCATGAAACATTAGCATTTTAAAAATTATAAAACAATCTTCCTTGTCCATCTGTCTTACAAAAAATAGTATTCAGCTTATCAAAATGCCAACAGGTAACTTAAGGCTTCATTTTGCATTTTTTCAAAATGTTTAGAATAGTTCGATGTAGTTAGAACGTGCCCATTTTTATATAATCATAAAGACTCAAAATACTTTAATTTGAGGACATATCCAGTGAGAAATTTATATCTCCTCTTCCTGGACTCTAAATAATTTCCCTTGTTGCTCCCCCAAAATTCAGGTATGCACAAGCCCTTATTCTACCAGGCTTTGTGGTGACTGTAACAAAAAGGAAGATGGATTTCCTCTTGTGTAGGTTATTGATGAATGCTCTTTTCTTTTATTCCTGAAAAGTAAAAAAAAAGAAAAAGAAAAAAATGAATTCTATAACTAAATACACCTAACTGGGAGATATAATTACTTAAAGTCCCCACTATCAGCTTTGAGTTAGGTAACTGCTCATAATCTGCAGCTTTTTTTTTGCAGTTTTTGGCCAGGGCCAGGTTTGAACCCGCCACCTCTGGCATATGGGGCCTGCGCCCTACTCCTTGAGCCACAGGCGCGTCGGCCCCCCTAGTCTGCACCTAGGTTTTCCTCAAATGGAAATACTTGGTTTTTCCCACTTTTCTGTCTCCTGTTTCATTTGTTCCACTCATTGTCTTCCTCTTCTATTTCCCTTCTGCCTTCACATGTATTCATTCCGGCATTCGCAGTCACTTGTTGTCTTTTCCTCTAAACAATACTTAACTGAACTCAGCCATGTGCTAGAGAGTTCTAAGTGGAAGTATGCTGGAAGAAAAAGAATGGAGCCTAGGAAGGAGCAGACAATAGTCAGAGAGGGCAGCAGGCTGGCACCCAATGGCAAGTGACCCAAAAGGTGGGAAGGGTAACCAGATATCCCACTGCTCTGAGGAGAATGATGGGGTTATTGGTAAGAGTGAAAGCTGAAAGCTCCCTCAGAAAGCTTCTGTAGTCACCTGTAGGGTTTATTTCCGAGTTGGAGAAAGCAAGACTTGCCTATGGATTGGATGTGGTAAGTGAGACTAGAAGAGGAATCAGAGATCAAAGTTTCAGGCTTGAATAACGGTCTCACGCTCTAATTCATTATGATTCTGTTTCTTTCTGCCTCTCTCTTTTCCTTTTGCTTTGTTCACTCTATGACAGAATGTGGAGTGCTCTTTATCAGCCCCAACTCCATTCGTGTTCAGGTGTCAATTGAGAAGTTTCAGATTCCAGAAATCTTTCCTGAGGTCCCCACACCAGGATAAAGGAACGCCCACATGCTGACGTCACCCTCAAAGTCTACGATTCACAAGGACACTCACACACAAGTTCCAAGCATGGACTCTACGACCAAAATGCAGCAGGTTTGTATTCAAACTCTCTTAGCTAAATGAACTCTGACAAGCTACTTAAGGAAGTCTCAGTGTGAGATAAATGATAGCCGTTGTCAGTATCTCTGTTGTTGTTATTGGTTTATATTAATTACCTTCTTCTAAGCTGGGTTTCTGCAGAATATCAGAAACCAAAATAACGCAGAAAAGACCTAGGGAAAAAATTATCACTTCAGTTACACACAGTCAAGATAGTTTGATTTATTAGGCAATTCAGATAAAACTAAAGTGGAAGTAACAGTTATTAACTATTATAGTCAGTTTCCACTTCCCCCACTTAATTTAGAGCTTGATTTTCCAAAGATACCACTTACCAGATTAGGTGGACCCAACAAGATTATTTTTCCTCGAGGTCCCACCTGAGCAGGTGCAAGTACAGAAGACAGGGCTGAAAGAGCCTGGTTAGAGAGGTTGGAGGGACAAAGGGCGTGACCCTCTTAACCATTCTTCACTTCCTTTTTTTACAAGACTACTTGGCACCGTCAACCACATCCGCGGCCGGAGCTGCAACGCCTCCTCCGTGGCGTCCGGCTACAATAGCCCAGTTTTCGTCTCTCGCATTTGTGGTTCCCCTGGACGTATCCGTGGTTTTAGCTCCTAGTCGCCAGTGTTGCCAAGGCGGGTAGAGGTCATCTGGAAAGTCTTTTTACCCCAATCGCTCTGACTCAGAAGACCAGCTGTTTCTTCCGCTGTGCTTGGGAAATTCGCGCCCTCCTCTGGTCCAGGTCCAGTTGCACTGGGAGCAGGTGCCCAGGAGAGGAGGTGGTGAAGGCGTGCTGGTGATGAACCTAAAGACTGAACCTGCAGACCGAGCGCAAAGTAGAAACTGAAAGTACTTTGCCGGCGGATCCTACGGAAGTTATGGAAAAGGCAAAGCGCAGAGTCTGGCCGTGGTGTGTGCCGCCCCCCCTGGGATGGATGAAACAGCAGGCGCGGCGTGGGTGAGAGGAACCAGCTGCAGAGATCGCCGCGCCGGGCAACGACTCTCAGCAACTCCGAGGAACATCAGGGTCCTGGCAGTGACTATGGGCGGTGAGAATTTGCTCCTGCTGCAGTTGCGGTCATCATGACTACGCCGACCTCCCGCAGACCATGTTCCATGGTAAGCGCTCCTCCCGCGCGGCGCACAAGTTCGCGCTCCCGGCGCGCCGGGGCACTCCACTCCGGGACGCGCTGCTGTCCCCTGCTCCAAGGCACATCCGGGAATAGCCCGGCCTTGCACTTTGGACCTGCAGAGAGTACTGGCTCTCCCACGGCAGCCCCTGCTGCGCCCGAGTCCTGTGGCCCATAGCCACTTACACGTCTGGCTGCTGCGCCTAACAGATTGTGAGAAGTTGTCGCGAAGCCAGCCCTCTGTCCCGACACCGAGCGCTTCAGCCCTGGTGTTCCTTGGCGGCGGCAGCCGGGTCTCAGAGGTAGCCAATGGCTCTGTGTCTGGTCTGCCTATCTGTCCCCCAGCCAGCCCTGCCCTCGGCCAAGCCGGCTCCCAACCCACCCTTCCCGTGTTTCTGGCTGCGCCAAGGCACTCACGCAGTCGGCGGAGTTGAGCGAGTAGCTGGGCTCTTGCAGCTCCGAACTCCCCAGAGAAGTGAAAGCGCAGCTCCCCCGGGACGCGCTTTTAAACCCTAAGGGGATAGGTCTCCGGAAAACCCCGCTTTCCCCCCGGGCGAGGCTGGGAGTTTCCGACTGGGGCTGAATCTTGCGCGGTTTGCTGGGAACCCGAGCCCTGGGGCTGACACAGAGAAATGCTAGCCTCGGTGTTTTCCCTACGTGTTCGCTCCTTGATAGAGGCAGGATCAAATAGGCGTGAATTCACCCTTGTTGAGATCGCATATATTTTATTGAGCGGAATGGGAATTTAAAACGAAAAAAGGCAAAATCGAAGTGAGGTGGATTCCGTTCTCAGCCTTGTGATCAATGTAAAAATGAAAAAGAAAAAAATTGCTGGAAGGAAAAAGGAGAGAGAGGGATGTGAGGGGAGAGGATCCGCTTAGGGCATTGGAATCTTTTACAGTAAGTACTTCCTCAAGCTAAAGAGGCTGGTGGGGGAGGGTGCGGGAACAGGGAGCTGACTGCTTTTCCCTTTGCGCTTTCCGTGCTGCTCCGTTAGATCAAGCGTCTTTCTTCCTCTCGTAGGCATTAAAAAATAAAAAAAAAAAAAAAACAAAAAAAACTAAAGTAAACTAAGCAAGAATTGATAGGACCAAGGAGTAACCAGATCTGTTGCAAAATAAAGGTAGGGAGAAGGGGAAGGACGTCCAAGACAATTTTGGAAGACAATTTGTAGGAGCTTCACATACAATTAGAAAGTCAGTACACCCTGCAGGTAATACTTGCCCGTGGTTCTCCTGCAGTTCCTTCTGTCTGGACTCCTTCTCCCAATCCTTGCATTACCTCTGATCTAAAGTCGAAAGGTAAACCAAGAACAGGAAGATAGCGTGTGCGTTTTTAACAGAGTTTTGCTGAACTGTGTCTATGTTAACCACGCACCATAAATTGTTATTAGCAGGCAAAATATTAAAATTCTAATAATAATGATTATTATGAGTGCCTTTCTGCATTTTGATTTCTCTGGAAGCTTAAGCTCCATCAAGAGGGCAAATAAGGTTACTCTTTACACTTGGTTTTGCTATTCCTTTTGGGAGCTGAAATAGTTGAGGACTTACTATGTGTTCATCAACTATACTATCTGGTTTAGGTGATTTTATCCATATTTGAGGACCCAAAAGGGGAACTGTTATTTTTTTTTAAGAGAAAAAACAGAAATATTAGAAATCCAGAACAGGTATAAAGGAGAATTAAAAACTGTACCACATCAATGTTTAAATATCCTAAAAATGACACACACTTTCATGTTATATTCACACTTATGCAGGAGATTTTTTTTTTTTTTTTGGTTTTACTTCTGATACCTAATCTACTATAATGACACCAAATATTTAGTGCCTTTTTTTTTTTCTGAAAATAAGAGCTAATGATGCAGTTTGATAGTTTGGCGAGGAAGTATTTTAGTGTGGTTCATGCAGAGGTGGACTGTTTTCTATGCATTCTCCTTGACCACACATTATGTACACAGTTATTATTACATTAAGTGGTTGTAGTTCAGTTGCTGAAAGTTGAATTTCTAGATTCTTCAGTCTGACAAACCTGGAAATCTTGGCTTTTATTAGATAGATATGGGAAAAATTTTCTTTATGCCCCAAATTCTCCATCTGTAAAATATAAATAACTTAAAGTATTTGCCTTATGAAATGGTTGTGGAATTAAATTCCCAGTAAAAATAGACCTATGCCATTAATAGTCATTAACCATCGGTCTTAAAGACTAATGAATAAAAGACTGCATTTGATGGATTGTCTAAAACAATTTATGTTCACTTTGACCCCATAACTTAAGCAGTTCAGGATTGAATGTATGGTTTGGCTTAAATTAAAAACCAACAAGAATTTTTAGACAGTCATCATTCTGGTTTAACCAAATTCCCTACTGAAAACAAATTCTCCAGTTTCAATCCCTTCAGGAGATCTAAAGACAATTCCACAAGCCCACACTTGCCTTGCATTATTCCTTTTGGTTTATCTTTTCTGTGACCTAATGAAAAGTTCAGGATTGGGTGGAAGGGTCATCATGATAACCATGTGAAAAGCTCTCTCACCCTAGATAAAGGACTTCAATTGCAGACCAAAGTATACATCACTAATGAGAATACCAGGAACCAAAGGGTCCCAGGACCTGGTGTGTTAGCAGCATTTTCCCTGAGGCAATTTCAAACCTGAAGAGTTTCTGAATTTGGATGGCAAAGTAGATGCTTAGAATTAAGGTGCTCCACAGCTGAAAGAGATAACAAGGTGTCACTTAGTCTAAAGTTCTAATTTTAGAAATCAGGTAAGTGACGCTTAAATGAGGCTCTATCATTCTCTCAGTCACACAACATTGTCATACCAAGACAAAAATCTCAGCTCTTCATATTCCAAACTCTGTGTGCTTCACATTGCCTTACTCTGTCTGGGGCTAATTATTCCTCAACAACAGAATACCTTCTTTATTGGAAAAGGAATCTATGTTTTAGATTTGAGAAACTAGCTGTAATGCATAAACAAGAAAACTGAATTTTCTTACAACTCGTCATTGGAAAGCATTGACAAATTCCATCTAGTGAATGAATAGATTGATGTGAATTTTAGGAGCACTTATTACTAAAGAAGACAGTTAATGCTCCTTAAAAATAAAATAATCACACTTATCAAACATAAAAGGCTGACCTTTGAAATAGCACTTAGAATAATAACAAAAATATCTCTTGCACTCTGTTATTTAATTATTTTATCATATTCTCATTTATGCTCATTTCAAGTTAAACACCTTATAATTTTTTTCTTTATCATCATCTTCTCTCCAAATACACCTTTAGACACCTTTAAGATGACAGAAAAGATAAAAAGTTTGGCTGTATATCATCTATACAAACCTGATTACAAGGGCTGACCTAATAAATAATTAACACCTATGATTGTTTGAGGCTCTTCATCATTTAAGCTTCACTTCCCTGATTTTTAAAATTAAAACATTAGTAGAAGACAGAGGAAAAACTGAATGTTACAAGGGCATGGTTTTCATTCATAAGACAGATGTGATTACATATTTTCAGTAGATATGGATATTTCTGATCAAATCCTGGTGAGGCAACAAATTCAGGCCTGGCATCAAGACCTGGCGTGTACTCTCTGGGTGGTGTGTTCCATACACTAAGATTAACTTTAAGGACTCTTGTTATTTAGAGTTTATATATTTTATGTGTATATATGTAATATAAACAGTCCCCGGTACATGGTAATCACTCAAAATTAACTTGCATAGCATTATTAATATCCTAAGGGAATTCTGGCTTATCATTCATATAGGCTCTTAGTGGCAGAGGTATGAATAGTTTTTGTAAATTTTATGTCTCATTGCTAGATCTTTTTGTTGCTCTTACTATGTCCAGTGTCAGTCACATATGAAAATGAAAAGCGGAATTTATCCTTGTTCCAATAACTGCTACCAGTCCACATTCTCTGTAGGTAAAAATATGAGTCAGTTAATTTATTGGAGAATGCTACTGATTTTTATATAATAAATAATGATATAATAGATGACAAGATTGAGAACTTTATGGTATCCTTAACAATCTTTAGGCTGTCAGAGCAGTAAGTTCATTGGGTTTTAAGGAGTGTTATTTGTACTTGTAATCAGGGAAGACTCACAAGTGAAAGAAATGTCTTGCACTCAACAAGTACAGTTAAAGTTCATCTGAGAAATTCGCAGGAAATATTTTATCAGTGTAACACAATTTACCGAATGATGCAAACAAGATTCTATGACAGGCATATGATGAAATAGGTCCTTATGTGACAAGATTTTAATGTTCCTGGGAATCACTGGCTTTCCCTCATTATCACCCAAAGTGATACCATTTATAATTTCATTTATTGATTAGATAATCACCCTCATTGGGAAGGGTTTTCAAAAACAGATATAGATCACTGTTTACCAGGATCTGAATTTATTTATTGAGCTTTTCTAACAAGTCAAGAAGCTGGACAGACTGTGTTTGAAAAGAGTGTGGGTCTGTGGACATTTAGAAACAAGAGACAGTGAAAGGGTAGGAAGAGAAGTCCCAAAATACAAATGGAGACTTTGTAAGCATTTGGGGAACTCTATACCCTTTAAGCAGTGGTTCTCAATCTTCCTAATGCAGTGACCCTTTAATACAGTTCCTGTGGGTTGTGACCCACAGGTTGAGAAACGCTGTCTTTAAGGTTTAGAAAGAAAGACGGTAATTGCAGTACAGTATCAGGAAGATTAATCTCATATAGTGCTACATCCAGAAAGTAACTGAACAAGGGGAGTATCATCATGTTCTGCAAAACTATGCATTCATGTGCCAGACAACACAAAATTTCAAATAACATATAAGTCTTCATAGTATACCTCTTGCCACATAGATGTATTTTCTTAAAACGATGCGCAACATAAACCCAACTGAACAAATTATCATTACACCGTGGAGTGATTATCAGAACAAGGAGTCTCTGATTTCATCTTATTCCTTTTTGCTCTTTCCCATAGAGTAATTTCAATATTTTTATTTTATTTACTTTTTTTTTTTTTAGAGACAGAGTCTCACTCTATTTCCTTCAGTAGAGTGTGGTGACATCACAGCTCACAGCAATCTCCAAATCCTGGGCTTAGGCTATTCTCTTGCCTCAGCCTCCCAGGTAGCTGGGACTACAGGCGTTGGCCACAATTCCAGGCTATTTTTGTTGTTGTTGTTGTTGTTGTTGTCGCAGTTTGGCCAGGGCCAGGTTCAAACTCACCACCGTCGGTATATGGGGCTGGCACCCTACCCACTGAGCCACAGGCGCTGCCCCCTAATTTCAATATTAAAAAAAAAAGAACAATACCTACATTCCAAAATTCTTTCACACTTTGGTTTTTACATAATTTCAACTTTTAGGGCTCTTCTTGTACTATTCCCAAAGTGGGATGCTATGTAAAAATTATTAGAAATCAAGGCTATGGAAACACCACAAACAAATGTAATATGAGGTAACATTTAGCTCACTCTTATTTACTGCTGAATTTAGTTTCTTTTAGGTATATCTTTGGAATTCCTCCCTTGATCCTTGCTCTGTTGCCAGTAGCATCATCTGACTGTGATATTGAAGGTCAAGATGGCAAAGCATATGACAGCATCTTAAGGGTCAGCATCGATTATTTATTGGTATGTGTTTGTTTTGCTTTCCTTATATTTTCATGCATTGAGAAAATGGGAAATATATTTTTGTATGCACTTTTATAATCAAGCACCTATCTATAGTTTTGACAAGAAAATGAAATAACTACAGAATAAAATTTACTGAATTTATTCCTATTATATACATTCATTACATGTAGCTGGTAACACTCTGTCTTTTAAAAATAATTCTTCCCTAGACCCTAAGACTCCCACTACTGTCCATTTCAGTGCTTTTTCCCTTCACTAACAAATTTAGTATAAGCAGAATTCAGCATCAATGCCTGCCTCGCTTCCCATTTAACATGTTAGCACTGAAGAAACATTACATTAGGAAAGGAGGGAAAAAACAGAGTGAAAACACATAAGAATTATGGTAAAAAAGAAGTACATTTATTTTACTTAAATATGTGTACATGCATATATATGTATATTTGTATGTATTTTATAAATGTGTAACATATAATTTTCTGAGTCAATTTTTTATTTAATGTGGGAAAAGGTTTTCAATTAATAGATTGTATATTTTAGCAAAGTTTTAGGTTTACAGAAAATTTAATCATAAAGTACAGAATTCATAGTTCCCCCCTCCCCTTGCAGTTTGCCCTGGTATTACCATCTTGCAGTGATGTGGTGCACTTGTTACAGATAATGAACCAATATTGATACACCATTATTCGTTCATGTTTTTTGTTGACATTAAGGTTCATTCTTTGTGTTGTACAGTTTTATGGGTTTTGATAAATATATAATATGATATATCCATGATTATGGTATCATACAGAATAGCTTCACTGCCCTAAAAATCCTCTATACTCCGCTGATTCTCCTGTCTTTTTCTTGCCCTGAACTCTTGGCAACCATTGATCTGTTTCTGTTTCTGTAGTTTTGACTTTTCTAAAATACCATATAGTTGAAATCATGCAGTATGTAGCCTTTTGAGATTGCATCCTTTCACTTAGTAATGTGTGTCAAAAGTTCTATGACTTTTGTGGCTTAATAGCTTATTTTTGCTTAACTTTGGATAATATTCTATTGAATGGATATATCACAGCTTATTTGTTCACTGATTGAAGGACATGTCTTGGTTGTTTCCAAGTTTTATTATGTATAAAGTGTATATAAACATGTATGTTTAGGTTTTGTGTGGTCATAAATTTTCAACTTGAGTAAATAACTGGATCAGATGTTAAAACTATGCTTAGCTTTGTATAAAACTGCCAAACTTAGCTTTCGAAGTTGCTTTATCATTCTGCATTCTAACCAAGAATAAATTGGATCCTCATGTTTGCATTTTTGCCAGCATTTGGTGTTGTCAGTGTTTTACATTTTGTCTATTCTAACAGGTGTGTCATAATATCTTATTATTGTTTTAATTTTTAATTACTTAATGACATCTGATGTTGAGATTCATAGTGCCATCTTTATATGTGCTTTAGTGAGATGTCTCAACTCACACCTTACTTGATATCTTAACAATACTGAGTTTTCTTACCCTTTTCCAGGAAATACCTCTCAATTTACTTAGATCTTTTATTAGAGTTTTGTCTTTTTCCTTAA
Organism: Perodicticus potto; assembly: GCA_963574655.1. Taxonomy (NCBI): domain Eukaryota; kingdom Metazoa; phylum Chordata; class Mammalia; order Primates; family Lorisidae; genus Perodicticus; species Perodicticus potto. The sequence continues at coordinate 69,204 of CAUYRH010142880.1, read as the reverse complement.
ATAAATCCTGTGCTCCTCTTAGGTTGATACCTAAATATTTTATTTTTAATGCTACCATAAATAATGTGCTTTAATTTGAAATTCCAGTTATTTGCTGCAAACATTTTTTAAGTTTTTTTCAGAGTCTCACTCTGTTGCTCCAGACTAGATATCTCATAAGGCCTAGCTCACAGCAACCTTAAACTCCTGTGTTCAAGCAATCTTCCTGCCTTAGCCTCCACAGTAGCTGGAAGTACAGGCACCTGCCAAAATGCCCGGGTAATTTTTGTAATTTATTTTATTTTCTTATTTCACATTCTTAGGCACACATTCTTAGATTACATTGTTCTTACTTCCAAGGTAAAGTTCAAGTTGTAGTAGAGCCCTTCACCCAGGGGATGTGCTGAACACCCTCACATTGTGCACAGTAGGTGAGATCTCTGCGATTGCACTCTGCCCTACCCCGTCCCGACTCCCTTCTCCTTCCTCTTCTCCCCCTTCTCTCCTCACCCCCTTGCTAGACTATATTTGTGTTTTGACATTTGTGTAGGCATGTAATTGGTTATATGTTGGTTTCATATTAGTATTGCGTACATCAGATTTTTTTTTTCCATTCTTGAGCTAGTTTACTGAAAAGAATGTGTTTCAGCTACATCCAGGTAAACATAAAAGATGTAAAGTCTCCATCTTTTCTTATGGCTGAATAGTACTCCATGGTACACAAATACCACATCTTATTAATCCATTCATGGGTTGATGGGCATTTGGTTTGCTCCACTACTTGGCAAGTATGAATTGAGCTACAATAAACATTCTCATGCAAAAGCCTTTGTAGTGAAATAATTTTTGTTCTTCTGGGTAGATACCTAGTAATAGAATTGCAGGATCAAATGGAAGGTCGACTATCCTAATTTTTCTAATTTTAGTAGAGATGGTGTACTGCTCTTGCTCAGGCTGGTTTCAAACTCCTGAATTTATGGGATCCTCCTGCCTCTGCCTCCCTGAGTGCTAGAATTGTAGATGTGAGCCACTGTGCTGGGCCTCCTAAAACCTTACTAGGATCACTTTTAGTTCCAGAAGTTTGTTGTTGTTGATTCTTCGGTATTTTCTTCATAAAGATCATGTTACCTGCAAGTGTTATTTTTTTTTAAGGTTTAGGAGTATGTCAATACAGTGGGATGTATTGATTTAACAGATGACCAGCCATTTTCAGTCAGCATGATGCCCCAAATGGCAAAGCAAATTTCTCTCAAATGCTAAGAAAGGGAGGAGAAATTCTCTAATCTGTCTTCTCCTCTCACTCCACTGTCTCCTTCACACACTCATGCTGAAGTAGCATGATGCCTTGGAAAATTCCTATTAGAGGAATGTGGGAAATCAAAGTAATATTAAATATTGCACCACAGAGGTGCCTGATTTTGCTCACTGGTAAGAAAAAAAAAAGTGCACAAAAATGGTAATTTCCCCATTTACATCCCTTGCTATTTTTGACATGGTATGCATTAAATGATGCAAATGAACTAATCTTTTGAGTCACGATATTTCCCATTTATTTGTATTATCTGGGTAAACAACCAACTGGAATTAGGTCCACAACATTTATAAATAACTCTGTGTGTGTAAAACTCTGCCAGAAAATGATGCTATTGGAAATTCAGAGGAAGGAGAGTTTTATCCAACAAATTTATGACACTTCTTTTTTAAATGTAGGGGAGCTTATCTCACAGACATACACAACAAGAACTGGGATAATAGCAGCAACAATGACACTATTTTAAAGCATCAAAAAAATGACTATTCTTCTTAACAAAAGAAAGAAGAGTACACAGGTAATCCATCCAATTGAGTAGTGTCATGATAATCTTATAAATGTTTTCTATAAATAGGAGAGGTAATAAATTTGAGGGGAGAAGAAAAAGTCACAATGAATTATTCATATCAACATGACTGGTAGGGCGAATTTACTCACTGGTGTATATGAGATATTTTACAGACATTACAGTGTGTAATTCTCAGGTAGGCCATAATAATAGTGATATGTGTAGAGTGCTTATTATCATCGAAGGTTTCATATGTAAACACTCCTACAAGAAAGGCATTCTTACTACCTCCACTGACAATGGAAGAATCTGAGGCCCAGGGCTACCTGGTCTGGAAAGGTACAGCCAGATCTTTGCTTATGCTCTCGCCCTGCAACCTTCTGCCTCCCAATAGCAATCTGTGTGATAGTTTTCATTTAGTCAACATTTATTTGGGACTTGATATATACAAGTTAGTATGGAAAACCCTTTTGTGTGTGGTGGGGGGGATGAGTATGAATACAATAACAGACCAGGTATAGTATAGATCCTTCTTTTAAGAAGCTTGTATTTTGGTGGTGGTTAAAGCTGGGAGGTAAAGGACACAAATTACAGCTTAAAAGGAGGAAGAGTGACCGGACCACCATCCTGTAACAACAGTCTGATTGTGAGGCAAGCTCAGAAACAAAGAGAACTAAACTGGATTCCAGACCCAGTGTTTTCCGCAGGTCTTAGAAGACCCTGCCCCCGGAGCAGGACCGTGACACGATAGGCTGTACATCGGTGTGGAGGAGGCTGTACCATCTAAATTTGTGTAAGTGCACTCATGAGGGTCACATGACAAAACCACTTAGTGACACATTTCTCAGAATGGATCCCTATTATTAAGGGATGCATGACTGTATTTCACAATATCATGGTGGATATGAGGAACCTTTGAATCTTCCTCTCATTTTTTCTGAGAAACTAAAACTCCTCTAAAAAATAAAGTCGTGAATTGTAACAGAGAGCAAAAGAGCACAGTTGACCGCGGCATTTCGCAGTCAGTCCCACATGCAGCACCACCTCCACCTACCCCTTCCCACCCAGCCTGTGTTCCCAGGCTTCCTGAGAGCACACGAGCAGGGAATACTGTGGCCTTGCCTAGAAATTCTGAGAAGCAACTCTGCTGGGTGGCAAGAGCACCGTGAAATACGGACTCCAATAAAGACCAGCACAGAGGGGTCCAGTCGAAGATGAAAACAACATGGCAACCATACAGAAAAACAAAAGACTCCAACCTCGAATAAAAACCAAGGAAGCAGACACCAAGAAGCAGAATCTCCACTAGTTTTTTGCACCGTAGCTTTAAAGTGCACATGTATTTTATGAAAGAATGTATCGAAGATGAGATGGTAAAAGAAGAGAATGAAATGTAAAAGGGTATTATAAAAATCAGACAAACATACCGAAATTTAAAAACTAATGTACCCTCTCCCCCTTTTAGACCTGACAGAAAAATTAAAAATAACAAGAAAAAATAAACAAAAAAAGCAAAATAGATTTGCCAGAGTCACTACAAATGCCAAGTAAAAATACAAGTACAATATATTTGCTGAAGTAATAACAAAGAGAGAGAATGATAACCCAGTTTATGAATAGGTATTTCTGCAAAAGAGAACCCATCAAATGGAAGAGAAAAATAGCTTATCACAGAGGAAAATTTTCTCCCAAATGAAGGAAAAATGGAATGAACAGAGTAAAGAAACACATCATGCACTATAAAATACTGATGTAAAATGATTACTAGTAAGTTATATCAGGGTAAAGTGACAGAATTTCAAAGATAAAAGAAAAATAATTCTCAAGGTCAAGTCCCTTTGGGGAGAGTCAGAGTGGCTGCAGATTTTCCACATTGAAATGCAAATGGTAAAGAAACAATATCTGCAATTCACAGGGAAGTAAAATGTGACTGGAAATAGTATACCTAGACAAGCTATTGCTCAACTATAAAGTACACAAGTAAAAACTTCCATAAGTTAGAATTTAGGTAATAGAACACTGAGGAGGCTTGTCAAGGAGGAAGAGGAACTACTTGATACTAAATCCAACCAACCAAGACGCTGTCGTAAAGGGTGAAATTGTAGTAAATTGATAAGCATAAAACTCACCTCCTTCTAAAATTAGAGTGACTGCCCCCCAAATGTATCATATTATTTTGTTTTGCACATGGCACTTATTATATACTCTCTGAAATTATTGTGAGGGCAGAGATTCTGTCTTGGCAACCAGTGTGTGCTCAACGTTTAGAACATTACCTGGTACAGACTAGACGCCTCATAAACGTGTGTGTGTGTGTGTGTGTGTGTGTGTGTGACAGAGTGAACAAACTTTATCATATTTACATTTAACAACTTAAATGTAATTTTAACATTATAAAAGTATAATGTAATATAAAGTTACATATTATATATACATGGTAACTTAAAATTATAATGTAAAGGTGTTGATATACGTGAGTGATTATCTTAGGCATTTATGGCTATTATGTTAGAATCCATAGACCAGGTGGCTTACAAACGACAGAATATTTTAGTCACATTTCTGGAGGCTGGAAGTCCAAGATGGGTGCCAGTGTGGTCGGGTTCTGGTGAGGGCCCTTTCCTAGGTAGCAAACTGCCAATTTCTTGTATTCTCACATGGCAGAAAAAAGCTAAAGTCTCCTTGATGTGTTTTTTATTAGAACACTAATCCCATTCACGAGAGGTCAACTCTTGTGACTTAATTACCTCCCAATCTCCCCCCTCTTCATGCCATCACAGTGAGGGTTAGGATTTCACCATACAAATTTGGGGAAGACATAAACACTTAGTTCATGGTGATGACACTGTAAAATCATTATGTGACTTATAGTCTGTACCATATTATTTATATCAGTGACCTCTCACCACTCCTGGTTTATGTGCTATTAAAACAAATGCTCACAGCCTACCCAATGGCTAACGGCTTCTCTTTGCTGGACCAAACAGTGGAGTTATGCTCTGAGAATTAAGTACTGTCTTCTGATTCTGCAAAACACCTTTGTGTGCCACACCTGATTATGCTGCATTGCTTGACGTCTTTCTTTTGTAAATCTCTTTTGTAAATCTCTGAAGTGAATCGTCCCACCTCAACCCACCTTTATCTTTGAACACATTCTGTCTAGTACTTGGTCCCTCACATTGTCTCATTAATTAAATGTTACGTATCCTATAGTTGAGTTCAATATATAAAGCTGAAGCAAGTAGGAAGGCAGTTAGAAAATGGAGCATAAATGCACTTATGATTACAAATTCGTATTTGGCATGTTTGTTCATTGCTGATGACATTGCCACTTGTAGGATAATATACTGAATGTTAGCCTTAAGACTGATGAGTGAGTCAAATTTCCTAAAATGATCAGTGTGCGCAAGTTGGCAGGTTTTTAATCATTTTTTTCCGGATTTCTATAACATCTCAACTTCTTTCTCTATATAGTTAATTATAATCCACCAATTTAAACATTAATGATATGCTCCCCTCTCCAAGAACTCTAGTGACTAGGGGAAAAATTACATTTTAATTTTAGGAACTACTAGGAATAGGACTTTGAGGAATAGATAAGTCTTTAAAGAGGCAAAATGGAAGAGAATGTAATTCCGTGAGAGAGCACTACTTGATTTAAAGCTTAGAATCCTATATTTTGAAAGCAACTTTGCACCTGTTTATAAAGTGCCTGTTAATGGTTGTATGCAAGCTGCTAAATAATGAACCTGAGTATAAAAATGACCAGTCTACTTGCCTGGGTTGCCATCCTGTGAAGGTCTCAGTTTTGAAGGAAAGCTAGCCTCTTTTTTTTTTTGAAACATGGTCTCATTTTGTCACCCTCGGTAGAGTGCGGTGACATCACAGCTCACAGCAACCTCAAACTCTTGGGCTTAAGAGATTCTCTTGCCTCAGCCTCCCAAGTAGTTGGGACTACAGGCCCCCGCCACAATGCTTGGTTATTTTTTTGTTGTAGTTGTCATTGTTGTTTGGCAGGCCCTGGGCAGGGTTTGAAACTGCCAGCTCTGGTATGTGTGGGCGGCGCCCTAGCCACTGAGCTACAGATGCACAGCTGCTGGCCTCTTAAATAAAGAATTACAACACAATAGCATAATGCTGATGATTACAGTTAAAATTTGAATTAAGCTTTATCGTGGCTATTTTTGTGGGAAATGCACAATACTGTATATATAAGGTTTGGTACTCTCCACAGTTTCAGGCACCCACTGGGAGTTTTGAATGTATCCCTCAAGGATGGGGGTGGGGGGGCTGCAGTATATAACAAGACTTAGAAGTGGATCTTTAACAACTGAAGTTTTCCAATTTTTATTTACCTGTGAACTTCTTTGAAATAAGACCTACACTGAACTCTCATGCCGTCCCAAACCCTGACTATCCTGCATCATCTTTGTCCACTTCTGAGCGGCTCTCGAGTCTTGAGAAACGCCAAACCATATGGAATGTGACGTGTGAAGCCCGCTGCTCTGGTCCAATATACTCATTTTACAAATGAGGAAACTGAAGGAGCGACTGCACCGTCAGCACAATTCTTTGGGGAGAACACTGAACTGGAGATGAAAACTCTTGGGGCATGTAGCCTGCCACGTAGATCTGCCACGGAGCCAGTGAGACTTTGAACAAGTCAATTAACTGCCAGCTTTAGGGCCTCTTTTTTCTAATTTATAAAGTTAGAATTTTGGCTTGCCTAATCCCTGAAGTCCATTCCTGCTGTTAAATTATTTAATGTGAATAGGGGACACAGTTACCCGTGAACTCTAGTTCAGTGCCCTTTCCATTGCCCTGATACAGGACGGTTTCTACTTAGAATGCACAGAGAGTGGATGCCCCGGGGAACCTCATAATAGCATTTCTACACACTCAGAGTAAGATTTGCATACGTTTGTGATCTGTGGCACAGCTCTAAGTAAAGGTGGTTATGCTGCCAGGTTTTCAACAATCACGCAGTGTTTGTATTTGACACAAACATTCATATCTGGGGAAATCTGCCAATTGTTGAATCATATAATTCCTGGAACACCATTTCTTGTCCCTGGCCTTATATAACCACACCTTGATTAACACAAATTGATAAAATGTTGTGTATTTAAAGTATGTTGACAAAGTTGGAAAAGCACCTCACAAATAAAAAATACATATTCACCTCCATGAAAAAGAGGGAACTTTCATTGTGATATTATCTTGAAACCCAATATTTGAGAATACAGTCATTTTTAAGCCGGTACCTTCATTCAGCTGAATTTACCCCAGTTGGACATTTCCATTGAGGCAGAATTCTTACAAATATCTTTCCTTCTGATTCTTACGCGTTGTTCTTCCCCACAGTGTATTTCTTCCATAGTTCAGATCTACCCACCACCCCATTCACTTCTCCAGGCAAAATGAATAAGCATTCCAGTTAGAAATACATTATGAACACTTCCCAAACAAGTATTAAACGTCAAAAAGCAAGGGTGAGCTCATGCAATATCCCTCCTCAACACCTTTCCATAGGTAGCCACACACTGTCTATTTGCAGACTAGTTTCTTTTCTGGGCATTTGGGAAGCGAAATCAGCTCTCTGGCTGCATCTCTGGCCTAATTGCTCCTTGCACTCCCAACATCACAACTGCACTGGGTCTCTTACTTCCCAAACTCTGCATTTTTATACCATAGTTCCTTTGTTCTGTGTTTTCACATTCTGAAATTCCCCATTTCCTCTGTCTTTCTCCTCAAAGCTTCATATATTCAAATTTAAGTATAGCAAGTCCTCCAATGATGATGTTTTGTTCAACATTGATGAGAAAAAAATATCAATTCCTGGCCAGGTCACTGTCCGTGTGAAATTTACTGGTTCTCTCCATGTCTTTGTGAGTTTTCTCTGGATAATCCAGTTTCCTCTCACATTTCAAAGATGTGCATGTTAAGTGAATTGGCATGTCTGCGTTGTCCTAATCTGAGTGTGTGCGGTACTGCGCCCTGCCATCGACTGCCGTCCTGCCCAGAATGGGTTCCCAGCTGGTGCCCTGAGCTGCCAGCCTGGGTAGGCTTCACCCATCTGCAACCCTGAACTAGAATAAGCAATTTGGAACGTGGATGAATGAACGAATGCAAATGATTGTCAGTTAAAAATTTATAAGGTAGATGATAACCATACAAGGGCATGACAGTAATAATGTGATAACAAAGGGCTTCTTGAACCCCCAAATCGGTTATTGTTTTTGAACCGAGCAGTGAGAAGAAACAATCCTTACAATCTGTGCTTTGCAAATTCCACTACTAGTATGACCATCTTCATCCGCTGATTCACCAAAAGTTGGGTAAATAATTATCTTATGTGTTTTTATCAGTCTTTCTGAAATGTATGCATCCCTCACATTTATTTTAGTGTTTAATATTAGAAGTGTTTGGGGGTCTTTCTTTGGAAGTTGTACGGTGTTTTGCTGAACAGAAATATGCTATAGGAACTTATCTTTTATATCAATTAGCCCGTGGTAAAGTTGATTTCTTTAAATGTCATTCACTTAAAATTTCAGTTTATAAGAACCTACAGATGATGCTAAGCTTATTGTACCATTTAAAATCAAATTAAGTTCTACTTCATTCATGAGACCAGTAAAAGGTAATCTTTCTTTTTGTATCACTTTATCTTGACTACCACTAAGGCAGGTATTATTCGCTATTATATGCATACAATCTAAATATGTATGTACATCTAATACATTTCTAGGGTGGATGAATTAATAAACAACTAAAAAAAGCATTACAAGCTATACCATGTGGATAGAGTTCAGGATTTAGAAAATAATGTTTGGTTTTTTTTCTGGAACTTATATTCTCAACTGTTATATTAAACTCTATTGATTGAAACATTATCATATTACTTCTATGAAAAACTTGAGATAGTAGAAAAAGGATTGGCTTTGTAACTACGCATGGGCTTTGTAACTGTTTGCAGGCTAGCTCTGGAAATCACTGGTTTTCCCATTTAGTCTGTTTGTGAATCTGCTGTGTCTGGTATTGTGGCGTGTAATGGTTGGTGGTGATAGCTTTAGGTTTTGCTTATACTATCATTCATTCTAGGAAGAGAAATTCCTGGGATAGGAAATAGGACAGATTTTTTTTTTTCCACAGAGGGAATAAGAGCTTTCCTTCCCTTTTGACGCTATAAATGACTTGATTAAAAAATGCCACTTAAGGGAGGCATCTGTGGCTCAAGGAGTAGGGTGCTGGCCCCATATACCGGAAAGGGTGGGTTCAAACCCAGCCCCGGCCAAAAAAAAAAATATATATATATATATAAAATATATATTATATATACATATATATAAAATACATATATTATAAAAATACATATATACATATATAATATATACATTACATTTATTATATATATAATATATATATACATAAATACATACATATACATACATTTATATATATATAAAATTTTGTAGTGCCTGTGGCTCAAAGGAGCAGGGCTGGCCCCATATACCGGAAGTGGTGGTTTCAAACCCAGCCCAGCCGAAAAAAAAAAAAAAACTGCAAAAAAAAAAGCTACAGCAGTTCTAATCTCACATGGGAACCCTCCCTGACCTTGTGAAGGGATGGCAGGAGAAAAGCATGGATTTTCATTTGCAGCCGTGGCTGCTTTAGAAAGGCGGGCAGATGTTAGAGCAGCCAGACCCAGGGCATCAGGTACAGATCCTCCAAGATGACAATGGTGCCTTGTTCTTACAAATGTCAGTATGGTCTCACATATAAGTAGTAGAAAACTGAACATAAAGAGGCTTTAAATATTAAAGAGTATTTACTGGCCTGTGTAACCAAAAAGTCCGGCAGTTGAACGCTTTCAGTAGTGTCTTAGGCAGAACTTCAGCTTTATTTCTTGGCAATTCTTCTGGCTCTGCTTTTCTCCATTCAGCATCATGCTGTGGCTTACCTGTAGTCACCAGGCTTTCTTGCTTCTTTTATGTTCCAGAAGGATGGTTATTCCTTTATCTGTAATTAACCGAGGTCCTAGCTATCTGATTTAATTGCCTATGAGATAATACTTATGCCTTAATTGCATTAGACCTCATTTAATTAAGCAAATTCCTCTGAGATAATTCTTAATGATTTAGTTTATACAACTTAAACCAATGCAAGTCCAACCCAGAGCCAGGAGTAGAATTAAATTCCCTAAAAAACACATGGATGCTAAAGAATGAAGGGAGAGAAATAGGTGAGATATGGACTGAAAACACAGTGTCCCCTACAATGAGAGTTTGGGGAGTTCTAACAGCCAGGCCACAGCCCAGGAAACTCTTTTGACACAATAAGGGCTGCCCCCATCCACAACTTGGGTGGGAATATTAGTGGAAAGTGGTTATTGCATGAAAGTCCTCTCCTTGAGAGGCAAGTCATGATGGCAAGTTGTGGAGACAAAGTAAAAGGGCCTGAAGAGTCATTGCAGAGCACATGTTAGACACACTGTGGGAAATGTCAGAAGTAACATGGCACTTTGAGAGGAGTTCATCTCCATCAGACAGAAAGTTAAAGGCTTATATTATTATTATGTGTGTATAGAAAAGAAGAGTGACTTCATGTTGTAATCACTTGATAGACAACTGTGTAAAGGTCTCCCAAAAAGCAAAAGTAAAGCTTATGTGTCTCTATCATCTATATCTACCTGTCTACTGTATATGCACACACATACGCTTATCTAACTTGTATATATGTGTGTGTGTGTATGTGTATATGTGCATATAAATATTGTTCTGTGAATGTGTGCACAAGAGAAAGTGATTGATACCATGGACAGAGCAGAGAGCTAATCTATGACTAATAAGAAGCAAAAGTTTCAGAACTGAAGAGCAATATATTCCTTATTAAAATATATAAATATATTTTTATTATATATACTTTAGAATTTATATTATAAAAATATATTGTTATATATTATATAAATTATATAATATATAAATAAACAATATGCTATATTTAAGTATGTATAATTTATGTTATATAAACAACATATAATATATATTATTATATCTATATGTAAATTATATACAAATAAATATATTTAATATGAGTCAACAAGAAGAAACAAATACTAGACGATGTCAAGGTGAAGTCTTTCAAGCAAGCATCCTTCCTGGAAGAAGAGGGACACAAAAACTGAATTTAAGATCATTCCAGCTGAACTAGATATTAATAAATACCAATAATAGAGAAGTGGTGATATAAAACAATAACTATCAAATGCTGTAATGTTTAGAGATGTGTTACAAATATAGAAACACAATAACATGTTTCATCCAAGAACAAATAAATACAAAGTATACAGTTATGGAAGGATTATGAGAAATTATAAAAAGATGATACATCCCCCCCCTTATATCAGAAAGATTAGTAGATATGTGCTCATTATTCTTAGAGAGAAAGTCATTGTAACAATTTTTTGGAGAATTGGAGTTTCTTCAAGTCACAATAGGAAAAGGAAAATAAAATGTAGTTATTCAGCCCAAAATTATACCAAAATTACAAACCAAATGCAGAACATAAAGAAATAGTAATAGGTATTTGACAGTAAGTATAAATTATTTTAAACTATGTTATTAAGACTGTATGTTTGCACTATATGAGATATGCTTAAAATAATATGTAGAAAATTTTAAAAATTACATAAAATATACAGGCTGATCATTAAAAGACAAATAAGAAAATATTTAAGAACAAGCTATTCATAGGAACAGAAATGCAGGAAGGAGGGGGCAAGATGGGCTGAGCAGAAACAGCTGGCACGTGCTGCTCTCGTGGAGAAGATCAAAGTGGCAAATAGATGGATCATCTAGGAGAGAGCACTGGGTTTCAACAAAGAAGCAATGGGAGGTACTGAAAGCAAAGAAGAGGCAAGTAAGAGACCCATTCAGTCCAATCAGTGGCAGCTGGGAGGGGAATTAGTACATGGGGAAGGAGCAGGTAAAAGCCCCCCAGGGATCTACACTTCCCCAGGGACTTTGCAATGTGAGCTTTGAGAGGGCCCCTCCACCCCTGCAGGCCTCTGGACTAATACGCGGAGCTGCCTGGAGACAACAGCGCACTGCATCAGAAAGGGAGCCCTTATGGTCCCTTAGACTTCTAGGACCTGAGCTCTGCACCTGGTGTCATTTGGGAGCCCAGCCCCAAAACACTGTGTCTGCCTGAGGGTCGGAGCTACCACTGCTGCGTTCTCATCACTGCTTCCAGGCCAGAGAAGGAGCAGGGAGGCCAGGCACTCTCACATACCCCAGACACAGGTGCCACATGCTGTTGCTGCTATGGCTGCCACTTGGGGGGATCCAGGTTAAAGCAAACTCCCAAGGCCACCCACCCCACTGCCACCACAGAGAGGGCCTTGCTCTACTTCTGTATGAGCTTTCAGTGATGGCCTGGGGATCAGCCTGGTCTTCCCCACGAACCTTCACAACATCTGCTTGTACTGTGACAGTCACAGAGGAACAGGGAGATGCAGGAGAGCAACAGCATTCCAGGCTCACGGTGATCTACCCCTCTCCTGCCTAAGTACTAGTCCGGACCAGGACTCAAGCACACTATCCAGGAGCCTGAGTACTGGGGGTTGCCTAACTTAGGCCACCAACACTGACACCTGAACATTCTTCTAGGGGGCTAAGTTCTAACTGACGCAAATTGCCAGCAACACAGTGAGTGCCTACTGGCATAACCTGGAAGGCAGGGTTCCTCTCCCTCTCTACAATGAGGGACAGTTACCAGCAGAGGGGAACAGATGAACCACAAAAAGTTGATGGGATGTATTCTAGATGAGAAGGAAATAACATACGAATCCTGAATATGAAAAAACGGGCTCCTTTGACACTTGCAAAGAATCACATTAGCTCCCTAGTAATGGACTCCAACCAAAAAAATTTTTGCAATGTCAGATATAGAATTCAAAATGTGGAACTCAAGTAACCTCACTAGGATCCATGAGAAAAGTTGAAAATCAACACAAAGAAACCAAAAATCTAATTTAAGAATGAATGAAGAATTCTCTAAAGAGCCAGATAGCTTATTAAGAGACCTCCTAGAAATGAGTCATTTAAGAAAATTCAAAGCTCGGCGCCTGTGGCTCAACAGGCTAAGGCGCCAGCCACATACACCTGAGCTGGCGGGTTTGAATCCAGCCCGGACCCGCCAAACAACAATGACAGCTGCAACCAAAAAATGGTTGGGCGTTGTGGTGGGTGCCTGTAGTCCCAGTTAGTGGGGAGGCAGAGGAAAGAGACTCGCTTGAGCCCAGGAATTGGAGGTTGCTGTGAGCTGTGATGCCATGGCACTCTATCCAAGGTGACAGCTTGAGGCTCTGTCTCAAAAAAAAAAAAAGAAAAGAAAAGAAAATTCAAAATACAGTGGAAAGTTTTAATAACTGACCAGACCAAGCAGAAGAAAGAATTGCAGAACTTGAGGACAAGGCTTTCTAATTAACATAGTCAGTGAAAAATAAATTAAAAGAATCAAAAGAAATAAAGTTCCTGAGAAATGTGGGATTATAGAATCATAGACCTACCTAAGGGAGAAGAAGAAAAAGGAAGAACTGTGGAGTTTTTGAGTGAGCAATGGAGGGGATCTTCCCTGGGTTTACAGAGGTTTACACATCCAGATACAAACTCAGTGATCACCTGGCAGATTTATTGCAAATAAGACATCACCAAGGCTGATTCATCAGTCTGGTCAAAGTCAAAGTGAAGGAGAAGATCCTACAAGCTGTGAGACAAAAGCATCAAGTAAATTACAATGGAAAACCCATCGTAGTAACATCAGACTGCTCAGCAGAAACCTTCTAAGCCAGAAGAGACGAGGATCCTGTATTTTAGTCTTCTTAAATGGTCTTCTTGAGTGTTGGGTAAGAATTTTATAGCCTACAAACTACGTTTCATAAAAGGAGGAGAAACAAGCAATCCCTGAGGGATTTTTTTACCACTAGATCTGCCCTATAGGAAATGCTCCAAACTACTCTAAACGCTGTAAGACAATGCCCAAGGTGTACTAGAGTAAAAACACTAGAAAGTAAAAACTCACAGCTCCTATAAAACAGTAACACAAGAAAGAAAGCAAACAGCTAACAATCAACATGATGACTGGACAGCACCTCACTTACCAATATGAGTATTAACATTAAATATGAATGGTCTAAATGCCCCATTTAAAAGATATAGATTAATGGAGTAATTGTTTTATCTGCTGTCTCCAATAAACCCATTAAACTTGTAAGGAATCACATAACCTCAAGGTAAAGAGGATAAAAAATATATATACAATGCAGATCAGGAGTAGCTATTCTTATATCAGATAAAACATACTTTATTTATTTAATTTTTTTTAAGCATTAAGGGCTCTACTGTTTATTAAAACAACTGCTGTTTGTTTGTTTGTTTGTTTGTTTTCCTACAACAGGTTCTTTCTCTTTTTCGGTTCTTTGTGGAAAAGTCATGGTTCGTGAAATCTATTACATTACAGAAGACATGTCTGTCAGGTAGATAAAACATACTTTAAATCAACAATGAAAAGGCAACAAAAATGGTCATTATATAATGATAAAGGGATCAATTCAACAAAAAGATACAACACTCCTTAATATATATGCATGCAACACCACAGCTCCCAGAATCATAAAACAAGTACTGTTAGACCTAAGAAATCAAATAAATGGCAACATAATAATAGCGAGGGACAGAACTAGACAGATACAAGGCCGATGACCGACAAAGAAATGCCCCGCCAGAACAATCAGGCACGAAAAGGTATCTAAATCAGAAAAGAGAAGGTCAAACTATTGCTGTTTGCCAGTGATATGATCTTATATCAAGAAAACCTTATCAACCACTCCAAAAGACTCCCAGAATGGATAAATAAGTTCATTAAAGTATCAGGTTACAAAATTAATGTACACAAATCAGGAGCATTTCCATACCTTAATACCAGTCAAGCAAAGGATCAAATAAAAAACTCAATACCATTTACAATAGCTGCAATGAAATAAAATACAATACCTAGGAATATGCTTAATCAAGGAGGTAATACAATTTCTACAAGGAGACTGAGGAAACACTGATGAAAGAAATCACTGATGACAGAAACAAATGGAAAAATATCCCACGTGCATGGAAAAGGAGAACCAATATTGTTAAAATGTCCATACTGCCCATAGTGATTTACTCATCAATATGATTCACATGAAAATACCAATGTCATTTTTCATAGAATTAGAAAAAAAGAATTCTAAATGACATAAGGAATCAAAAAAGAGCCCAGATAGGCAGTGTAGTGCTAAGCAAACAGAACAAATCTAGAGGTCCCACATTACCTTACGTCAAATTATATACAAGGCTATTGTAAACAAAACAGCTTAGTACTGATATAAAAGCAGACACGTAGATCAATGCAACAGGATAAAGAACACAGAAGTAAAAGAATACACCTACAACCAACTGATCTTTGACAAAGCAGGCAAAAAGATATGGTGGAGAAAGGACCCCTTAATCAATAATGATGCTGGGAAAATTGGAGGGCCACATGCAGAAGAATGAAACTGGCTCCCTAACTCTCACCATACATATAGATTAACTCCAGATGGAGTAAAGACTTAATGTAAGATCTGACACTGTAAAAATTCTAGAGAAAAATGTAGGAAAACTTGTCTGGATATTGGCCTAGCCTAGGAATTTATGGACAGCAAAAAAAATAATCAACAGAGTACATATAAACATATAGAATGGGGGAAAATATTTGCAAACTATACATCTGACAAAAAGCTAATTTCAGAAATCTACAAGGAACTCAGACAAAATGTCGGGGGAAAAAACCAATAACTCCATTAAACAGTGAGCAAAAGATATGAACAGACAATTTTCAAAATAAGATATAAAAATGGTCAATGAACATGATAATAAAAAATGCTTAACATCACTAATCATTAGGGAAATGCAAATTAAAACTATAATGTTTCCCCTGTCAGAATGTCCACTATTAAAAAGTTAAAAAAAAAAATCAGTGTGCGTGTTGATGTGAAAAAAAGGAAACACTTACACAGTATTGGTGGGAATGTAAATTAGCACAACCTTTATGGAAAAAATATGGAGGTTTCTTATGTAACTAAAAGTAGATCGACCATTTGATCAAGCAATCTCACTACTGGGCATCTGCCATAAGGAAAACGTATTATTTTTACAGAAAAAGACATCTGCACCCATGTGTTTATAACAGCACCATTCACAATTGCAAGGTATGTAACTAACCTAAGTGCCCAACAATTGATGAGCAGATAAAGATAATGTGATATATGTACATATATATACACACACATATATAATATAAATTATATATACACACACATATATATATATAATGTGGTATATACAATGGTCATACTACTCAGCAATTAAAAGAATGATACATCTTTTGCAGCAACTTGGATGGAACTTGAGACCATTATGCTAAATGAAGTAACTCAGGAACAAAAAACCAAATACACATTTTCTTACTTTAAGTGGGAGCTAAGCAATGCGTATGCATGGTCATACCATGAGTGAATCAATGCACACTGAAGACATGGGGGACGCAAGATGAGGGTGCAGCATCAAAAATTACCTATTGGGTACAACGTACACTATTCAGGTGATGGATCTATTAAAAGCTTAGACTTCTCCACTGTGTAATTCATCACGTAACAAAAAAAAACAAAAACAAACAACCCATTGGTACATTCTAAATCTATTTAAATAAAACAGGAAAAAGAAAGAAAAAGAAATGCAAATTATCAATTAACACAAAATGATGCTCATCCTCTAGCAATTTTAAAAATGCAAATATAAGCTATAATGAGGTATAACTTCTCACATATCAGGATTAGTTAGAAATGTTAAAGACTGATGGCATCTGGTGCTGACGAGAATGTAATGAAACAGACTCCCTGATTTGCTGGTGGAAATGGGAATCATTTTTAAAATGCACATACCATTTTATTCAGCAAATCTTACTTTTGAGGACTGATTTTATATAAGTGAAAGTATTAAATAAAAGGAAATAATGGACGCATGCACACCAACATATGTACAGAGATGTCTATTACAGCGTTGTTTGTAGGGGCAGGTACCTGAGTATCATGAATAACAGAAGGGTTGGACAGACTCAGGGTGGAACAGTACGCAGGTGGCATGTTATGAAAAAAACTTTCTAGATGTGTTTGACCTAGAATGGTAGTTGTATAAAGAGAAAATAACACAAAACAAGTTAAAGATCCTATTCTTTAATAAAAAAGAAGAGGAAAATACCCTCCTTACCCTATATATGTATGTGTATGTATGGGTGTGTGTCTATGTGTTTTGTATGCCCGTGGGCCTAACACACAAGTGCATGAGTTTATTTGAGCAAAAAGGGATATTGTATTGTGTGTGCATATGGGTAAAAAGTAGGGGATGGGCTTTACCTTTCTGCATCCTGGGTTATTGTGGCAAGAAAAACCACAGACCTTGAAAGTTGAGGAGCAGAAGAGCCCTTGCCAATATCTGCACTGCCTATTCCTCACTAGCCTAAGTGGAACTGGCTAAAATAAAAATAACAAAACTTAACAAAATTAACAAAACTAACAAAAATAACAAAACTTAACAAAATTAAAAAACTTTGTGAAAAATACTAGAAAATGCGTGTTAGAGCAGGACGTCAGTTAAAATAAACAGGTACATAGCTTGATGTTTTTATTTTAATATATATGCAATTTCTAGTTTCAATCTTTAGACACTTGAAAAGTAACCTGAGTGTCACTTTCTATTACATGCAGAATGCTTTTGATTTACCCCAGTATTTTATCTCATTCATACCCATTTTAACAATTTTAAGTTTCTTCAATACAATTTTATTTTCCTAAAAGTAACTAATTTTTCATTAATAAACTTTGTATTTAAGAGTGGTTTTAGGTTTATAGCAAATAAAACTGAGCTGAAAAGAGAGTTGCCATATGCCCTCTGTCCTCACAGACAAACTCCTCTGCTATCAACAGCCCTTACCGCAGTGGTACATTTGCTACAACTGAGGCATCTACTCATCATTATCACCCAATGTCCATAGTTTGCATTAGGGCTCACTCTTGGTTTACATTCTGTGGGTTTTGACAAACATTATATATCCAAATTATAGTACGGAGTACTTTCACTTTGCTAAACACCCTTTTTCCTTTTCCTATTTTCATTCCCTTCCTCGCACTTCACCTCTAACAACCATAATCTTTTTACTATCTGCATAATTTTGCTGTTTCTACAACATCATAAACTTGGAATCAAACAGTACATAATCTTTTCAGATTGGCTTTGTTCATTAAGTACTTTGCAGTTAGCAGTTTGATATTCAGTGCTAATTTCTTTTTAGCACTGAAAAATATTCCATTGTCCAAAAGTACCAGTTTATTTATTTACTAACCTACTGAAGAGCATATTAATTGCTTTCAAGTTTTTGCAATTATGAATAGGTGTTATAAATATCCATGCTCAAATTTTGTGTGTCCGTAAGTTTTCAAATCTTTGTGGTAAATACCAAAGATTGAGGACACTAAATTATATGGTAAGAGTTTGTTTATTTTTGTAAGAAACCAAAAAATTGTAAGAAAGTGGATGTACCATTCTGCATTCCCACCAACAATGAATGAAAGTTCCCATTGTTCCACATTTCTGCTGGCATTTGGCGTGATCATTGCTTTTGATTTTGGCCATTCTAATATGTGTTTCATGGTATTTCTTTGTTGTTCTAATTTGCATTTCCTTGATGACATATAATGTTGAATATCATTGCAAAAATTCTTATTTGCCATCTGTATATCTTCTTTGATGAGGTGGTTGTTCAGGCCTTTGACCACTGTTCGTTAGGTTGTTAATTTTCTTCTTGTTGACTTTTAATTGTTTTTTCTTTTCTTTGTTTGTTTGTTTTTGAGACAGAGTCTCATTCTAGCATCCTTGGTAGAGTGCTGTGGCGTCATAGCTCCTAACAACTTCAACTATTTGGGCTCAAGCGATTCTCTTGCCTCAGCCTCCGAAGTAGCTGGGACTACAGGCGCCCGCCACAAGGTCGGGCTACTTTTAGAGATGAGTCTTGCTCTGGCTCAGGCTGGTCTCTTAACCTGTGTGCTCAGGCAATCCACCCCTCCTCAGCCTCTCAGAGTGCTCAGATTACAGTCATGAGCCACCGCACCTGGCCCATTCAATAGTTCTCTGCATATCTGGGGGATGGTCCTTTATCAGATGTATCTTTTGTCAATCTGTGGCTTGTCTTTTTATTCTCTTAATATTGCCTTTTTTAGGCAGAAGTTTTGAATTTTAGTGAAGTCCTGCTTGTCAATTAATTTTTTTCTTGAATCATGGCTTTAGTGTTCTATTTAAAAAGTCATCTCCATGCCCAAGATTATCCAGGTTTTCTCCTATGTCGTTGTTGAGGAGTTTATAGTTTTGTATTTTACATTTATGTTTCTGATCCATCTTAGTTACTGTTTTGTGAAAGCTGCAAGCTATGTGTCTAGAGATTCATTGGGGGATATGCGGATGTCCAGTGGATGTTCAGTTGTCTCAGCACAATTTATTAAAAAGACTATTTTTGCTTCGTTGTATTATTTTTGCCCTTTTATCAAAGATCAGTTTATTATACTTATGTTTGTTTATTGCTGAGCTCTCTTTTCGATTCCATTGGTCTATTTAATCTGTTATTTCACAAATAACGCACTAATAAAGATTACTGCAGCTTTATAGTAAGTTTTGAAGTTGGGTAGTATCAAACCTCTAACTTTGCTTTTTGGCTGAATATTGATTTTTCTCAATTTGAGTCTTGCTCCTTTTTATGTAAGCTTTAGAATCAATTTGTCAATATAAACAAAATAACTTGCTGGGATTTTGACTAGGATTACATCGAAACTGTAGATCAAGTTGGAAGGAACTAACATCTTGGAAATATTGTCTTCCTATCCCTAAACATGGAATAACTCTCATTTATCTTTTCTTTATTTAATATATCTCAGCAGTTTGGTAGTTCGCCTCATAAAGATCTTGTACGTATTTTGTTAGATTTATACCTAAGTATTTTATGTTTAAGGGCCTAAGGGAAATGATAATGTGTTTTTAATTTCACATTTCACTTATTCATTGCTGGTATGTAGGACAGTGACTGACTTTTGTTTTGTTATGTTTATCCTGCAACATTTCCATAATTGTTAATTAATTAATTCTTGGCGATTTTTTGTTGATTCTTTTGACTTTCCTGCACAGATGATCATGTCATTTGCAAACAAATGCAGGGCAATTTTGTCCTTCTCAACATATTTACAGATACATTTTATTTCCTTTTCTTGTCTCATTGCATTAGCTAGATGTTTTAGTGAGATATTGAAAGGTTTGGTGAGAAGGGAAATAACTGCCTTGTTAGTATAAGAACTTCAGTTTTCTCATTGTTAGGTACGATGTTAATTGTAAGTATTTTTGTAGATGCCCTTTATCAAGTTGAGTAAATTCCCTTCTATTCCTACTTTGTTGAAATTTTTATCATGAATAGATGTCAGATGTTGTCAAATGCTTCTTAGCATCTTTGATATAATCATATTATTTGTCTTCTTGATCCTACTGAGGTAAAGGATGGATAACCTAAATTGATATTTAAATGTTTAACCATCCTTGCATACCGTGTATAAAGCCCTCTTGGCTGTGGCATATACTGTTATACATTGTTATCTTCAATTTACTAAGATTTTGCTGAGGATATTTGCATATATATTCATAAGAGATTCTGATCTATAGTTTTCTTTTCTTGTAATATCTTTGTCTGGGTTTGGTATTAGAATAATGCTGGCCTTATAGAATGAATTAGAAAGTGTTCCTTCTGCTGTTTTCTAGAACTACTGTAGATATTGTATATAAATTTTTCCTTAAGTCTTCAATAGAGTTCACCAATTAACCCACCTGGGCTTAGTGCTTTCTGTTTTGTAAAAATATCATCAATTCATTTTTTGTAATATAGATAGACTTTCTCAGATTTTCTATTTCTTTTTGTGTAAGATTGGAAAGATTATGTTTTTTCAAGTAATTAATCTGTTTCATATAGGTTATCAAATTTATGGACATAGAGTTGGCTATGATACTAATTTTCTGTATGTTGAATCTGTCCATTATAATAGAGTGCTTAAGGTCTCTAACTATAATAGTGGATTCATTTATTTCTCCTTGAAGTTTTATCATTTTTTGCCTCACAAATTTTGACACTCAGCAGGTACACAACATTAAGAATTGGTATGTCTTCTTTGAATATTGATCCCTCTATCATTATGTAATTTCCCTAACATCCCTGATAAATTTCATTGTTCTGATGTCTTCTTCATATGAAATTAATATGGCTATTCTTGGTTTCTTTAATTGTTATTAGGAAAGCTTGGTATATATTTCTCCATCCCTTTAATTTTAACTAATATGTGTCTAAAAGTTAATGTGGGTTCCTTGCATAGAGTTGGACCTTATTTTTTGATCCAGACTGACAATTCATCTTTTAATTGGTATATTTAGAATATTGATGTTCACAGTGTTTATTAATATAGCTGAATTAATATCTACTATACTTGACACTGCATTCTCTTTATTTACCTTGTTTTTTATTCTGTATTTGTCTCCAAAACTTTTTCTCCTTTCATAATTTTCATTGCGACTTTTAAATGAATTTATTTCTATCCTTTGTCAAAGTATCAATTGTACTTGTCTTTTTACTTCTTTTATTCATTGCCCTATGATATGTAATATAATATACACAAAAAAACTAATCAAAACCTATTGACAAATAACACTATGCCATTTCACACATAGTGCAAATACATTATAATTTAGAAAATGTACTATAATACTTCTTCCCTCCCATCTTTTCTGTAATTAGTATCATTCATTTCACTTACACATAAACATAAATATATGTGTGTGTAAGAGCATACATAATCCTAAACATCGTTGTGATAGTTATCTGTATAAACTGTTACATGCTAGATTAATTAGGAATAAGAAACATAAGCTGGGGGCCTGAGGAAGAAGCCAACCCTACCCACAACCATGTGCCTGCCTTTCAAAAGCAGAGGATAGGTCTGCACTCTCTACCACCACTGATGTCGCTATGCTTCATTCAGGGGTTGAGCAATAGCCCAGCCATTGATGTCAGGCATACGTGCCATCTGGCCTGGTTCTAGTGCTAGTGCTTATACATGCAGTCTGGAGCTTAAGGATCAGTATACTCTGCTTGCTGCCACCGGCTCCATGCACACTATCTGTGGGCATGACAGCCAGCCCACTGTCACTGTAGGCAGAAACCATATACCATTCTTGGGCCTGAAGATCAGCCTTCCTAGCCAGCCAATGCCAGCACCCACTTGTGCCAGCCAGGGGCTTCATCAGTAGACTAGATAAAGCAGAAGAAAGAATTTCTGAACTTGAAAACAGGTCTCTTTAAATATCTCAGACAAAACTACAGAAAAAGAATTTTAAAAGAATGAAGAAAGTCTATCTGACACATGGGACACCATAAAACAAACAAGTATTTGATTTTACACATTCCAGAATGGTACAAGATGGAAAAAGTACAGAAAACCTATTTAATTAATTAATACCTAATAACTTCCCCCGACTTGCAAGAAGTGTAGGCATTCAAACATGGAAACAACATTTAAAAGTTAGGAATAAATTTAACCAAGGAGGTGAAAGACTTCTATGATGAAAATTACAAAACACTGATGAAAAAAAATAAAGAGGACAGAAATAAATGGAAGGACATCCCATTCTATGGATTGGAAGAAGTAAATCATTAAAATGACTTATTACCCAAAGTAATGTACAGATTCAGTGAAATCCCTATACCATTCTTAAAAGAAACAAGAGAAAATCTTAAAATTCACATGGAATCACGGAAGACCCCAAATAGCCAAGATAGTATTTATGAAAAAGAAAGAAAAAAAGAAAAAGAAAGCTGGAAGCATCACACTTTCTGACTCAAAATAGATTAAAAAGCTATGTAATCCAAAACAGCCTGGTATTGGTATAAAGAATGACATATAGACCAAGAGGACAGAATAGAGAAGCCAGAAATAAATCTACTTATTTACAGCCAACTGGTATTAAACAAGGACAAGAAGAACAGACACTGGGGAAATGGTATGTTCTTCAGTAAATGGTGCTGGGAAAACTGGCAATTCATATGCAAAAGAATGAAACCAGACCCCTATCTCTCATCATATACAAAAACTCAAAATGAGTTAAAAACTTGAATGTAAGACCTGGAACTACAAAACTACTAGAGGAAAACATAAGGGAAAGGCTTCAGAACATTGGTCTAGGCAAAAGATTTTATTATAACTAAGACTTCAAAAGCATGGGCAAAAAACCCAAAAATAGACAAATGAGACTACATTAAACTAAGATCTTGTACACAACAAAGGAAACAGTCATCAGAATGAAGATACAACCTGTAGAATGGGAGAAAATATTACAAACTATTCATCAAAGGATTCATATCCAGAAGACATAAAAAACTCAAATAGCTCAACGGCAAAAAATAATAATGTTTATAAATTCTGAATTAAAAATGGGCGAATGATCTGAATAAAAATTTCTTAAAGGAAGACATACAAGTGCCACCCTGTATGATAAAATGTGCAACATCACTAGTCAGTAGGAAAAATGCAAATCAAAACCACAGTGAGATTTCATCCCACTCCAGTTAGATAAGAAAAAATACCAAATGCTAGCAGGGATGTGGAGAAAGGGTAACTCTTATGCACTGTTTTGGGGAATGCAAATTGCTCTAGACATTGTGGAAAACAGTGTGAGGGATTTTCAAAAAACTAAAAACACAGCTACCATACAATCCAGCAATCCCCCTGTTATTGATATAAGGAAATGAAATCAGTAGATCAAAGGGATACCTCCCTCCGCCCCCAGTGTTTACTGTAGTGCTATTTACAGTAGCCAGATAGGGAATCAACCTAAATGTTTTTCCACAAACAAATACATAAGGAAAATGTCCTATATACTCACTGGCCATAAAGCCATTTCATTCATCTATAAAGCAGAATGAAATCCTCGTCATTCACAACAACTTGGATGAGGTTGGAGGAAATTGTAGAAAACAAAGTAGGTGCAGAAAGATAAACACTGCATGTTCTCACGTATGTGGGTGCTGAAAAAAAAAAAGCTCATGTCAATAGAGAGTAGAAATGTTGCTATTAAAATCTGGGAAGGGATCACTGGAGGGAAGGTTGAGGAGAGTTTGTTTACTCTTACAAAATTACAGCTAATTAAGAAGAAGGAATACTGGTGCTTCGCAGCCCTGTAGAGTGAATATGGTTAAGGATAATTTATTGTATATTCTCAAAAAGCTGGAAGAGAAGGTTTTTTTGTTCGTTTGTTTTACTGAGACAGAGTCTCACTATGTCGCCCTTGGTAGAGTATCATGGTGTCACTGCTGACAGCAACCTCCAGCTTTTGGGCTTACACGATTCTTTTGCCTCCACCTCTTGAGAAGCTGGGACCACAGACACCCGCCACAATGCCTGGCTATTTTTTGTGCAGTTGTCATCATTGTTTAGCAGGCCTGGGCTGGGCTCGAACCTGCCAGCGTTGGTGTATGTGGCTGGCGGCCATAACCACTATGCTACAGGCTCTGAACCTGGAAGAGAAGTTTTGAATGTCGTAACACAAAGAAATGATAAATGTTTCAGGGGATGAATATGCTATTTACCCTGATTTGATCACCACACATCATACATCATGTTTCAAAATACCGCTCTTGTCTATCCTATAAATATGTACAATTACTGTTTGTCAACCGAAAATAAAACGAAAACTTTTATTAAATTTTTAAAAACTTTAAAAAATGAAATTATTTTACCTTCACTTACTCATTCTCTGATGCTCTTTCTTTCTTTATATAGACTCATGTTTCTGACTTTTTTTACTTAAATAATTTTCTTTCTCCCTAAAGAACTTCTTTTAACATTTCTTAATAGGTGGGCTTCCTGGTATCAAATTCCCTTAAATTTTGTTTGCCTGAGAAAACTTTTATTTCTCCTTCACTTTTGAATGATGATTTCACAGGATATGGAATTCTAGGTAGTGATTTTTACTCTTAACATTGTAAATATTCCACTACATTCTAGTCTGGCTTGCATGATTTCTGAGGGGAAGTCAGATAGAATTCTTATGTTCATTCCTTTAGGTAAGTTGTTTCCATTCTTTCTGTTTCTTCCAAGATTTGTTTTTATTTTTCAGATTGACTTTCTCTCTTTATTCCCTTTTTTCATATTACCATTATGTGTACATTCAGCATCTTGTAGTTGTTCTACAATTCTTGCATGTTGTTTGATTTCCCCTGGAATTTTTAACTTTCAGAGTTGTTGCACACCAAGCATCCAACAATTCATCAGTTATAGTTTTTCTACTCACACACTTCTTCCTGTGAAGATATTTGCTCATAGGTCTTTGCTTCTAAGTTGTGATTCTGTCTTTCCAACTTGGGAGCCTTTCTGTCTCTCCAATTTTTAAGAAGCGGTTTGCCCTATAACTTCATTTCTCTGATCAAAGAATTATTATTAATTTTTGCGTGGATTCAGCTTCTTATTAGTATAGAATAGCAATGTCTGGGCTCTTGTAAGTCCTCAAAATAACTTTGTTTTCATGCTTATTTTCATTGGTTCATTTAGTATTGAATTATTATAATTAAGTAATAATTATAACTTGGTGAAATTTCAAAAATACATGTTAATATCACAAACTAGACCGCTAGTTGGGAGTGTTCAGTATTCTGTGGGCATCAGGCAGTATAGTTTTTAGTATTTTTTTTTTTTGACAGAGGGGTCTTGCTCTGTCTTCCAGAATAGAGTGCAGTGGCATCATCCTAGCTTTCTCAATCTCAAACTCCTGGGCTCAAGCAGTCCTCCTGCCTCAGCCTCCCTAGCACTTGGGACTACAGGCATGTGCTACCATACTCAACTAATTTTTCTGTTTTGTTGTAGACACGGGAGTCTTGCTCTTGCTTAGGCTGGTCTCAAACTCCTGGCCTCAGCCTTCCAAGTTCTAGGATTACAGACATGAGCCACTGTGGCAGACCTAGTATGTTTTTATAAAAAGAATAAAGTACATTGATAAAGTATATTGATCATCCCACAAGTCAGTTAAATGGTAGTCAATTAGGAGAGCTTCTCCTACATGTGTGTACATATGCGGCATATTTGAAATATATGCTTCTACATATATCCCTTTAATGTTTTAATATAGGTATAGTCCCTTGTTTATAAATAAAACCTCAAAACAAATCTGTTTAATATTTCATTTTATAAGCCATCATTAATCTTACCATTCTATTATTAGCTTTTTCTCTACTTCGGTTTATTTCTTTATGTAGAAGAATTTTGTACAACCTCAACTTACTTGACTTTTTAGTTGGCATTTACACCGTGACCACCACCTCTTCAGAACAATCTGTTCTCTTGGCGTTCCTGTAGCTCTTCAGATTCACTATCTATCTGTTTGACATCTGCTCCTGGTTCTTTGAAAGTCAGCTGAAACATCATCTATTCAAAACCAAACATGTTATTTATCCATTCTACTTCTACTATTCCCCGTCTCAATGAAAGGCAAAAAAGAGTCCCCAACTGATCGTGGATTGACCTAACAATTTTCTGACTTTATAATGGATTTATACCTTGCTGTAAGTTGAAGAACAACTGAATATTTTATTGTCCACACTAGAAAACCCAGGAATCATCCTTGATATGTCAGTCTTAATTTTTATTTTCAACACACATTAAAAATGCTTCCTAAATATTTCTCAATCTAGTCACACATCTACAGAGTCTCTCTTACAACCACGTCCAATCAACTAATATATTTAACACTGACTATGAAAGAGCCTCATAGAGATTTACTCACACATTTTCTTGAACACTTCCAAACCACTCAGAATGCCACTATCAATATGGCTTTTGATAAAGGTAAATCTGAGAATATCATTCCCTTATTTGTAAATAGAAATACCTGAAGTTATTAATTATTGCTTTTAGGATCAAAAACAGCTCCCTGACATGTGTAAAGGATATGCGTCACTTCATCTCTTCCCCTGCCCGTGGATCTACGTGGAACCAGGGTTTTTTCCTTGCTCTCTCAGGCATATTCCTGCTTTCCCCTGTTCTCTTCTTTTCAGCCCTATTTTCCCAGTTCTTTTACTTCGAGGGAGTCATCCACACTGGTCTCTACGTCCTGAATCTTCCTCTGTTCTCTTTTTCCCTGAGCTACCTGTGTGTCAATCTCAATGCAAGTGTACCTTTTAAGGAAAGTCATCACTGAGGTCCCTAAATAATATCTTCCTTGTATAGGCTTTGTACACACACCCACACACACACACATACATACACACGTATATATACACATATACAATTTATATTTAATTCATAGCATTTGTCCTGTTGAGAAATGATTATGGTTATTGGATTAATGTCTGACTTTAGCATCAAACTGTAACCCTCTTGAGGGAAGGAACCATGTATTATTTTGAACATAGTCGTAGCCCCACTTAAATGACATGTGGTACAGGATCAACAAGTATTTTATCAACGAGCAAGTGATTTTTCATTTAAACTAGGAATTAACTACCAATTCATATCATAACCTGTGAACTCCTTGACAAACAGTAAAATTTTTAACAATCAAAATAGTGTCTTCAAATTTCATGCAGAGTATAATTCTCTAAAAATTAGCAGCACATTTTAAAAGGCCCCCCGAATGAGCCTTTATATGGCACAAGTTTGGGGCCATGGATGGGTTTTGATAGTGATGATTAGAAATAAGGAATATTTTTGTAGGTACAAAGTTAATGTTCAAAAAATAACAAGAGAGTTGAGACTGAATCTTTTTTGTGTGTGCCTAAAGTTTCCAATCCTTGGAATCAGCCCTAGAAAATGAATGGAAGGAGGAAAGTGAGTAGCAATCAGCTATGAGCTATAAGTAGACATCAGTTCTTCAGCTCCAGCAAAGATGACCTTGAAGATTCACTTTCTCTCTTAAAGAGAAAACTATAAAAGTAGCAATTCAGAAGATGACTATGCCATGACAGAGAATATAGCAATTGGGGGAGAATGAACAGCTGGCCCGGTTCATTACCTTTACCCCTTCTCACTTGTCAGCTTTTGCACATACTACAGAACAAACAACCACGGAGGCACACAGCAGGATCTGCTTCTCTCAGATTCATGGGCGTGCAGGTCAGCTGGGTTACTCGCCTACTCTGCAGGTTTCATTCTGGGTCAAAGGTGGCGGAGCAGCTGTGTGGGAGTTTTAACATAGGCCTGCAAATTCCTTTCAAGAGGTGGGGCTTAATTTTTTTCCCCTAAAATGTTGACTGAAATTAGTGACACATTCCAAAGCAAGAGGAGAGGCGTAGATGGTAGTGTGTGACTTCCACGACTAGGTTATAAAAGGCATGTGACTTCCTCGCACTGCATATAGCTGCCGTCTTGTAGGGATACTTAAGAAAGCTCGTAGAGAGGCACATGAGGTGAGAAACTGAGGCCTCCTGCCAACAGCTATATTAACAAGGCACCTTGGAAATCGATCCTCACACAGTCAACAGAGTCCTTTCTGATTCACCCATGCAACTTTCAACTTGCTCAGCTTATCAGTCTTGCCAGGAGGGTTTCATTTGTTTCCATTGGCACGGTTCTTACATTTAATTGACTTTCGTGTACCTCAAAACTTCCGTAATGACCCATGGTCAAGTGCAAGTGGCTGTAGACATGGCCAACATCGTGACTGCATGGATCATGGAAGATGTATGCCCAGAAGCTTCCAGTTAAGAATGTCCCAAATTTCTTTCCCTCAGAAACTGCACAATAATAAATGTTTATTGTTTTAAGCTACCTTTTGTGGTAATTTATTATGCAATAATAGACAATGAACACAAGCTGGTACCAGATGTTTTTCTTCCCAAGTTGAAAGGCAAAGGTAGAAAGCGACCAAATGAAGTTGTACAAGTACATTTCCAGCCTCTGTGTTTGTCCAATCTACTAATATCCATTACATAAATCAATCCTTTATGGTCAAACACGATAAATGGAAACAGGAACATACTTTTCTGTAGTAAACTAAATATTGGCCACCCAGATGATACCAGATTCTAACCTCTATAAATTTATAAAGTAAACGAGTGTTTGCAGATATGATTAAATTAAGGATTTTGATGTGGTGAGACTATCTTGGATTATCCAGGTGGACCCCAAATGCCATGACAAGTGTCTTTATAAGGGAGGAGCAGGGGAAGATGTGACATATACACAAAGAATGTGATGTGAAGACAAAGGCAGAGACTAAGCCATGAGGCCACGAGCCAGTGAACACCAAGCAATGCAGGCAGCCCCAAGAAGACAGAAGAGGCAAAAACTGGATTCTCCTCCAGAGTCTCTAGCTGACACCTTGATTTGGGATGTCTGGCCTCCAGAAATGTGAGAGAATATATTTTTATTTTTTTGAGTCACAAAATTTTTGGTAATTTGTACAGCTGTCCTGGAACAGTAGCCCTAGTATTTCTTTGCCTGGGATAGATGGAGATGTTGACTTTGGGCTGAACAATAAACCACTCCACCTTAGCATCCCTTCAAAAACTAACCAGAAAATCTAAAAGAGACACCTATACATTGATCCTGCCAGAGCAAATGAACAAATAAGCAAAAGGCAAATGAAGAATTTAGATCAAAAGACTAACTACCCATGAAAGCAGTAGAAAATGTTAAAATTTTTCTTAACCCTCTCTAAAAAAACACAATAAAAAGAGATAAAGACAATACAATATCAGAGAAAAGATAACCGAAAAAAAATAAAGGTAAACTCTTTAGATTTAGGGTAAAATGGAGAATAAAATAAAAACTAGAAAGGAATGTTCCATTAAAGACAGGTATATGAAAGACAGGATGGACAAAACTACACAAAATGAATATAATTATATAAATGAAAAGTGAATGTAAGTTTCATTTTATTTGTAATTAGTGTTTGAAAATAAGAAACTTAAAAATAAAGTAGAACAGATTTCAAAGATAGAAGAAAACTACACTGAAATGAAAGATCTAATTCTATGCATTGAATGGGTATTATGTGTTGTAAGAACAACTGTACAACATCATGTTTTATACTGGAAAATAATGCAGTTCATAGTCAATGCAATCTAGGCTTTGTTCTTCTGATTTTCATACTTACCATAAATTGAAGAAATCTTCACATACTTAAAAGTGCATGAGAGAAACTATAATAGTGACCTTGGTCAAGTAATTCTACTTTTGATAAATCAAGAGATGGATATTTAAGGTTCTTTCCAACTTTTCAATTCTGTAATTGTTATTCTGAGCTGTTTTTCTGATTGGGCTTGAATGAAAACAATTTAAGAAAGCATCTACATTTTGCAGTGTTGTAGACCTATACTAAATATAGCTATAGAATGTACTAAAATCAACTAGTTAATAATAATTGTCACCTCTGTAGAAGTCAACGTTTTAAGTCTATAATAACATCTTTACATTCAACGTCAAACATCTGGCAAACAATTCAATAAGTATAACATCATCTTTCTGTAGCTCTGCCAAAAAAGTGAGTTTTATTAATTGCCAATATGGCTTTTTAAATATTCATGTGTCTTGTAGCCCATTAATGTGTGCAACAAAATTGTCACTAATTATATGACATATTTTCTTTCTTTTTTTTTTGAGACAAGAGTCTCACTATGTTACCCTTGGTAGAGTGCTGTGGTTTTACAGCTCACAGCAACCTCAAACAATTGGGCCTAAACAATTCTCTTGCCTCAGCCTCCCAAGTAGCTGGGACTACTGGCACCCACCACAATGCCCAGCTATTTTTTGGTTGTAGTTGGCATTGTTGTTTGGCAGGCCCAGGATGGATTCGAACCCGCCAGCTCTGGTGTATGTGTCTAGCGCCCTAGCCTCTGAGCTAAAGGCACCGAGCCAATGTGACATATTTTCACATGATATTTTTGGTGAACTGGAAATATCATATAGATTAGCTGCACACTTATCTACTTCTATTTTGAAAAGTGGCATGGAAAAAATTAAATGTTCTACATTTTACCAAAGAAAAATTTATGTATGATTTCTTGTCCTTGGGATTAAATGGAGGGCAATGTAAAAATGACTTAACAGGCAAATAATTCTCTACTACTTTTTCAGGAATGTGTACAATGGAAATGTGAAGATAGTTACAGAAAATTTATGGTTTTCACACATGAGATGTTTGCAGTATGACTTGGGTGGTTGGTACTAACAAAGCTTATGTTTCCAAAAGCATACTTTCTCAAAGATAAGAAGCATTCTGAAAATGTTCAAGGGATGCAGCATCCATCCTTTATGTCAAATGGCACAAGAAACTTGGACCATGTTTTCTTATCTTTGTTTCCACATAGTACTTTGCAGGGGAACTTGAATATTAGCCCCAAGTAAGTGCTGGATGATTAAATGAATGGTTAAATGAATTACTATGTATTCAGGTAATTGCTTCTCATAGGCACAACAGAGAGTTCACATTTTAAAGTCATGATTAAACCCAGAGACCATTTATGCTTTTCACAGGTGATAAAGGTAGTGAATACTTTTCTGAGAGTAAGATGAAGATTAGACACCCATGACCAAACCTTGACATTGCTTCACTCCTTGTCCTGTTCTTTTGACATTATATAGGCTAAGATTGCTTGAAGTCCTTCTAGAAGCTCTGATAGCATGGAATTGCTAGTTTGCTAGACAGAGCTAGTCCACTCCTGTGCATAAAAGAATCTGAACTCTTAGGAAGTTCTTCCTAAAATGTCAACTAAATTCTTGATTCAGGTAATCTCCACCTTCTTATCTCCACATTCCTTACAAGTGAAAAATGAGCATGCACTAGTCTGCTTTCCCACTCCTATGTTTACAATTTATACACATTCAATCCCACCGTTTTTCAGCAAATTTCTACCTCAATCATCTCAAATTGCTGTAGAATGAAGTTCAACCTTAACTCTCACCGTCAAGAGGTTTTCCCTGCATTCTAATGTGATTGCTCTTCCTTGTTTGATGTTGGCAGGAAATTGGATCAAATAACCTCTTTAAAAGGTCTCAACTTAAAGATTTTAAATTTTACAGTACTTTGTCTATATAATATAACTTCTAAAATGGGTACTTTTATTTCCCTAACTAAGCCAGATTCTCTTAGTGAATTTTGGGATTAATCATGAAGTCTGGGTGGTACCTTAAATACGTGAGGGTTTGTTTATATACTTGTTTATTCTTCAAATATTAAATATAAAACTATTCTTCATGCCTAGTCAGCTGTGCCAGGCACAAGTTATTTTTCTTACAATTTACATATAAATATCAGCTATTATAAGATTATTATTTTTATAATTACTACTTGTTAGAAAAGTCCTCAGTTTTAACCATATTATTTTATATTATTTATTACAGGACAGCATGAAAGAAATTGATAGCAATTGCCTGAATAATGAATCTAACTTTTTTAAAAAACATTTATGTGATGATAATAAGGTAATGATAATCATTTGGAGTTTATTTGTCACTCAGGCTTGATTTCATAGAAGCTTATATATTTTGTGTCTCTGTTAGACAGTTATATTAATAACATATTCTTCTGGGTATAATCACACAATTCCCACTGATCTATTAAATTATACTATGGTCTTTTTTATTTTCTTATTTTACTAATAACCCTATGCCTACTGGATATTTCTTTTCTTTTTTACTTTTCTAATTTTCGTCTTGAAAATACTACCAGAACTGTTCAATTCAAAGATATATGTATCATTTATTTCTAAATTTCTTACATATAAAAATGCTTGTTAAAGTGATTGCTTGCACATATGCAAATGTAAGTCATTGGTATAATTTAGTTGCAGGCATTCTGAAATTTTTCCTTCAATTTTTTTCTTATCTTTCAATTTCTTACTTTAAATATCTGGAAAAAACATATTTTTTAGGTGATTATGGCCCTTAATTTTGTGATTGCTAGATATTCATCCATAGCTCCAATGGTGCAAGATATAAACATTAAAGAAAATCATGTATAAAAACTTTCATCATTGCTGTTCCCAGAAGCCTTCTCCTTTGCTCATCTTGTTTAAAATGAAATAGCCTTGTAATATATTCACCCATAAAACATAAGGTCACCTATCCATAATAGTCAAGACTTTAAGAGTCAGATAATCATTAAACCAACTTCCAGGCACTCCATGCTGTCACGTAAGAGCTCAACAGTTTTAGTCCTGTGACTTGTCACTCACGTGATTAACCAGAACAGAGAGCTGGGAGAGGTGGGGCGCTCCTTGGCAATACAGCTCTGGCTTTAGAATCCTTTAAGAAGTCTTATCATTTCTTAATATTTTATTTGAACCACAGCCCATCTGACTTTTTTCTATAATAGGAAGGTATGTTTCTGTATCGTGCTGCTCGCAAGTTGAAGCAATTTCGTAAAATGAATAACAGCAACAATTTTGATCACCATTTATCAATAGTTTCACAAGGCACATTAAAACTGTTGAACTGCACCAACAAGGTAAGCTAAGGAATGTTTACTTTAAAATATAAACTACTCCTGTACTAATATCCTATCTGTTATCATAGAATTCTAAGTGTTTATTATCATTAAAAAGTTGAGATACAGTTCCACAACTCTAGAAGAGGAAAGTCTAAACTTGGAAAACATTCATTTTTTTTGGCTAGAGTGAATTTAATAGTTTGCAAAAAGGGAGAAAAAAAATAAGTGAATGAATTTTTCATTGCCGTTATATTTTCCAAGGAAGCTAGGGGTGATACATTGGGTGAGGAATGGTAAATTTTTATCTCTAAAAGTTATTAATTGTTTTAATCTATATATGCATATGTTTATAAGAACTGCTAGTCACTGAAACAGGAAATTTAATGTATTTAGCAAATAACTTTACATGGTAAATCTTGAGATATATGTGTACAATACATTTTTTGCTTTAATAATTTTGATATATGTAGGGCTATTTTTTCTTTTGTACTAGCAGTTAGGAACTAAAAACAACACAACAAAATTTAGAAGACATTATCTTGAGACTACCCAGCAGTGTCCTCATTTGCAAAATGCAAAAAAAATATAACATCTATACTGTAGGATATTGAAATGATTAAATGACATAATTCATGTAAAGTACTTAGCACTAAAAAGTTTTCAATTTTTAATGTGATATTTTATCATTATTATTATTATTGTTATTCCCTTTTCAGGGATTTTACCAGCTTCCATACTAAGTCAAAAGTATTGACTTAGTATTTTTTTTTGAGTACCAGTAGTTTCTCATAGAAGGTAAAATGGTAAAATAATCTTTGAATCCTGTTGACAGTGATGAAAATAGAGGTTATAGAACTTAGGCGATCTCCTTTACCATTGCTTTATATATTTGATGGGAGCCAGTCTCCTCTTGGTATGCTGGATTTGCCAAGCTTTTCTCTAGTTTGGAGCTCTTACTTAACACTTGTCCCCTAAAGAGAATTTACTTTTTTTTCTTTTTAATTAATCTGATCTATCTTGCTTTGTGCATTCTTCAAGGCTCAGCTCAAGATTCACGAAGACTTTATACTCTAGTCTACCAGTTATAATTCCTAATTGTAGTGATTTCAGAGCTATGCCTAATGCAGTCTTTTTCAACCTTTTGTATCTCATGGCACACTTGAACCTGTAGTTAAACTTCCACAGCACACTTAAATTATGTTGATCAAGAAAAATAAAGAGTATAAAAAAGAATATACTTACTACACTTTGAACTTCTTTCAAAAATTAATAGTTACTGTTCTTTGTAAATTTGGGGGGCACACCTGAGATCCTCTCCTCTCCCAGCACACCAGTGTGCTACGCCACCCCGGTTGAAAATCGCTGGTCTAATACAAGAATGGCAGATATGGTTCATTTTGCTTGCACATTGGCTGATTAGTAGCAACTGTTGGAAATACTTTGTTGATTATAAGACGCGCGTCTGGGCTCAATTGAAAAGAGTGTAGAACAGACAATGATATCACCTCTTGGCCTAGGAAGGGGTAAAGGTCATAGGTATTCTATATATTTGAAATTCTTTCTCTTATGTGTTAAGCTTTGCATGGATCACCATGATCTAAAATCAAATAACTATGGAGAAAGGAAATACATGAATAATTTAAATCTTGACATCAAATTAAGTTATAACATTAACAATATAGTTTTCCTTTGCTGGAAATTATTTAAGGCAAAGTGTTAAAGGCAGCTCCACTGAGTTTTGCTCATGAACCAGACACTCTGTGAACTTTACACTGTAGTTTTATTACATTTTGCTTCTGCTGAGTGAAGCTTGATTAAATGTGCAGCAGCATTTGCCAATTTAAAGGCAACTTTATTTTCATGTTTATTTAAATTCATTTTTTTCTCTGTTAATATACCTTTCTATGTTCATTTTTTATATCTCGCAGAAATTAACAGTGGTAGGCATACCTACAGAATTGTGGATCCAAGGTATTCAGAAGATTAAGCTTTCTTCCTTCTTCCTTCTCCTGATACTCTATTTACAAATGCAAATGCTCTATCATCTTAACAATAAGAAACTTTAATGTAGGTTCTCAAATAGATTAGGTGAGCTGAGAGTAATATGAAAATTAGCAATTAAAAACAATGAGAGAAACAATAAGGGGAAATATTCAACATTATAAATGTGACTTTGTTTTTAAGGTTAAAGGAAGAAAACCACCTCCCCTGGGTGAAGCCCAACCAACGAAGAATTTGGTAAGAGTAACTGTAATTTCCTGTATGGTTCACCAGCTTTTCATTCAACTTAATTCCATAATGTTTCTCTTTACATTATTTCTTTTTTCATGGTTAGTTATGAAATTATTCATTATAATGCTAACAAAAGAAAAAGGAATGTATCTCCTAAAAATTAGAACCCTTTAAACTGCATTTTTCAGAAACCACTATTTTAAAATAGAAGTGGCTAGGGTAAATATCAGAGTATTATTTTCTTAAAAAGAAACAACATGAAAACATCAGTATGTAATATGCGAAAGAAACAAATAATTTATGTAGTTGAAAATAAAGTAGAAAAGAAGTACATAAAGAAAAAATTCATCCTTGATAGTTTGTCAAGAAGTAAATATTAAACTGTGAGAACCCATCTTATACTTATTAGTATAGATTATACAGCATAAATGATATATAATAGTTTATAAATACTCTATATATTTATACACGTCTATTTGATATTCTTAAAAATTATACAGCAATGTAGAAAATATTTATGAATTTAAAAGGCCAAATACTTCATTGAATGTTCTTAATTTTTACCCTGATGCAATTATTAACAAAGATGGGGCACAGAAAAATAAGCCCATCGTAGAAGTGATGGCTTCTTTTTTCAGTATTTTCATTATTATTTATTTTATTTGACTAAGATATGTATGGGGCATGGAAATTCCTTATTTCTTTAATAGAAGCAGGGTGAGTCTGCACACCCTAAGACTCAGAAAACCCTAGGAATGCCATCTGAAGTGGAAGATTTGGAATGAATGAAATGAACACATGATATAAAAGCAATATAAATATATTGAAGAATATATATAAGTATATATTCTCTCTCTTCTGACTGAGAGAATTTGAAGAAGTTAGAAATAAAATTTTTAATCAAGCAAATAACATCTGTGTTCCCCAAATTACAGAAATAAAATCCTTTCTCTTTTTTTTTTGTCTTTTTAAAAATTCTATGAAATTTTTGCATCAATATATTTCAAATCTGCTTAGTCAAGTTCACCTTTAATTTGTATCTTTTACAAACGTCCTGGAACCCTTGCTATAAATAATATGATTTTTTCCCACATAATTATCTTTGAAATTTGCTGTTTAATCTTGGAAATATATTGTTTAAAAGTATGTGCTAGTGCTATTAAATATATAACCAAAAATGATCTCGATTTGTGCATGGGGCACATGAGTCTAAGACTCAGTCATTATACTTAACACTTATTGGACACTTGATTTTAGCAGTTTGTTTATCCTCTTTGCAGACCAGTTACCTCATCTGTGAAATGAGAAATCATCAAGTTCAGAAGGTTACTAAGCAGATAAAATGAAGTTGTGTATTTAAAGCATGGAGCAGAGTATATGACCTAGAAAATACCTAATAACTGATTGTTATCTAAATGAAGAATTGCCTACCCTGTACTAATCCCACTTCCCCAGGTCAGCAGGCTCAGAGGAATATAGCTGACACTGCAGAGGTGCTATGTCTGGTCCATGTAGGCTCTCACCTTCCCCACTTTCTATAGATTGTACAGATAGTCCTCTTTAAGATTCTTGTCAGGTGCTAAAGACTAGCTAAGAGGCAGTTTTCTGCCATACTCTGGTGAAAGCTCAGATTGTTGGGATAGACTTTATGTTACAGGCTCAATCAGGTAGGTCTTTATTATCTTTGCTAAATAATCTGAGTGTTTTCCTGTTATTTATTCCTTCCACTAAAAATACACTTTTCCATATTAAAAATAAGCTCAGTTGAGTAACCTACAGTCATCTCTCTCATTCATGTTTACACAGTATTATTATATCCATTGATATAGTATGACCATTGATATAGTATGAATACAGAAGCCAGCTACAGTAGCTCGTGTATAAATCCTAAATCTTAAACCATATCAACCTTGAATTTTCTACATATCAGTTACCACCATCATAGTTGTATATCATAGTTTTAAAATATCATGCAAGATTCTCCTTTTTCCCTACACCAAATTTTCCATGTAACATGCCATGATGGAAATTAAAGATTGAATATTTTTAACGTATATTTTTATAAAAATGTGAAGTTAAAACTTTTTGAAATCTATTTCTTTAGGAAGAAAATAAATTTTTAAAGGAACAGAAAAGACAGAACGGCTTGTGTTTCCTAAAGGAACTATTACAAAAGATAAAAACTTGTTGGAATAAAATTTTGAGGGGCACCAGAGAACACTGAAAAAATATGGAGTGGCGATACAGAAACATACGAACTTTAGTTGTATCCTCCAAGAATCTCTGTGCTTATGCAATACTTTGGATAGAATGTCTTCTGGAATTGCTGCCTGCATCCTGGTAAAAATGGATTAGAGCAATTCAGAAATCCATACTGTATTACTAGAACACGGATGCAAACATAGAAATGAACGCTGTGGTCAACAAGCTACTTCACATGTACGCAGGTGTATATCAATTGGCATTCTGTGCTGATTCTGTCAGACAATTCATGTAAGGTATCGGTTGCGGTAATACTTTTCAAACCTGTTTAAATATTTCAGAAGACATCAAATCCTTCTGATGAGGCATGTAAAGGTTACAGGATGCAAAATTAACACGCTTTATTATTAAAATAATGTTATGGCCCACGATGAATCAGTATACTACATGAAGAGTGTAAATTGTGGACAATGCCCCTGAGAACAAGAGAGTCATATAACCAAAGGAGCAGCAATATGAAGAACTTCAAGACACTTACGAACGATATCAAGAGATGTAACTGAATATTAATGTATAACACAGTGCCTTCAATAAATGATCCAATAAATGTTTTAAAATGAAAAACAGGACAGTCAAAAAATAGAAATACTAAATCTTAGTTCTGAGTTACTTTTTTTTGTCAGTTATGTATAATAAAACTTGTCTAAATGAGTTTGCAGTTTGAGATGTATATTTTTAAGAGAATAATATATGCCAGCCTTTTAATTAATGGAATGTATATATTTAATTTTGACACTATATCTGTATATAAAAATATTTTCATACAGTACTACAAACAAATTGCCTACTTTGGATACTATTTCTCCTTTGATAAAATAAATGAACTGTGTATTAATATTGCCAGATTCACTTAATGAACCCTAACAGAAATTTTAAGATAAGAAATCTAATACTTACATCACCACTGATCTTCCATTTAATATACGACCTTATTACCAAGAATCGACATGAGACTAGCGCCCCAAAACTGTATAAGAGCAAGAACACTTCTTGCTACCGCTAATGCCTTTAAAAACAAAACAAACAAACAAACAAACAAAACAAGTCTTATTCATCAAGGGAAAGGGCAACACTATCGTAGGAAGGCCAAAGTCCTAAAACAGCTCCCGGCCGCGTTTCCTTCATGCCTGCTCTTCGCTGTCTTGCTCATCCAAGTGCTGACTTGCTTGATTTGATTTACAGAAGATGTTCTGGTGACACTCCAGTGTGTGGTGGTGACACTTTCCCCAACCCATATGGCATTTCATCCTCACTCATGCAGATAGCTGTATAAAATTGTACAGACACTTGGTATGGTGTTTACTGGACTGCCCCATGAATGGAGATTTGAATCGAGAATTATTTCTGTTTGGTTATCACTGTTAACTCCAGAAAAGAAGCTGACAAGCACTTTTTAGGAGCAAGTGATTCTTCACTAAGCTCTCTTTCTTTCTTCAGATGGACTTTTCTAAGTTGGTTTGTTCTTTACACCATAAAATAATGGTCAACAGTGTGGTACACCTCTAACTTTATGAATTAGTGCTTTTGTTAAACTATCAGCTAGATAAATGAGGAAATTGTTTCCAAAGCTAAACACTTGAAACTATCCTTGGAAATGTTTCCTTGAAGGCTATCTATAATGTTACTTAAAAGTAGCTTTTAGAAATTCTGAGATAATTTCTGTGGCACCTGTGGCTCAAAGGAGTAGGGCGCCGGCCCCATAAGCTGGAGGTGGCGGGTTCAAACCCAGCCCCGGCCAAAAACTGCAAAAAAATAAATAAATAAAAATAAGTAAAAATAAAAATTCTGAGATAATGGCAAAATAAGAAGCAACATATTTTAAATGCTTGTTAGAAGAGTTATTAAAATTTTGGTTTTTATTATTTGTTTATGATAGATTTGAATTGTAGAGAAAAGTCACACAAAAAGGTTTATTCAACATGTACTGTGTGCCAACTACCTATGCAAAATTATCCACACGCTTTTGATTCTATTTCCCTTCTTTATTCCTAGCCATTAGCAAGGTGGATGGGCTAATAATGATCTATACTATAATAATATTTTTAGCATCTCTACCCACATTTAGACTTGTCTCACTAAACATTTTCTCTCCAATATATATGCAGATGCTTTAAATCAGTATTTTCTAAAATTTGTCTCAAGAAACCCTAATCCTTTCTAATACTACAAAAAGGAATAAAAAAATAAGAGGAGAAATTTTAAGTTTGGAGACCGGTTAAATTTTCTCCTTCACAATGAATATAAATAAATTAAAGGCTCTGAAAATTCAGTCATAAAGCTTTAAAAAAATGTTAACATTAATGTAGCATTTCTAAAACTTACTTGATTATAGAATTCACTTTTACGTAAAAACCACTAACCGAACACAAGTTTAATGTAATTTTTGTTTTTTTTTTTGAGACAGAGCCTCAAGCTGTCACCCTGGATAGAGTGCTGTGGCATCACAGCTCACAGCAACTTCCAATTCCTGGGCTCACGCGAGTCTCTTACCTCCGCCTCCCAAGTAGCTGGGACTATAGGCGCCCGCCACAATGCCCGGCCATTTTTTGGTTGCAGCCGTCATTGTTGTTTGACAGCCCTAGGCTGGATTCGAACCCGCCAGCTCAGGTGTATGTGGCTGGCGCCTTAGCCCATTGAGCTACAGGTGCCGAGCCAAGTTTAATGTAATTAATAGAAGGTTCATATAGCAAGGGGAACGTTGCTTTCTATGAAGGGTTTTACTTAAAAGGCTATAAAAATGGCTTGGCGCCTGTGGCTCAACGGGCTAAGGTGCCAGCCATGTACACCTGAGCTGGCAGGTTCGAATCCAGCCTGGGCCCGCCAAACAACAATGACGGCTGCAACCAAAAATGGCCGGGCATTGTGGCAGGCGCCTGTAGTCCCAGCTACTTGGGAGGTGGAGGCAAGATACTCGCTTGAGCCCAGGAATTGGAGGTTGCTGTGAGCTATGATGCCACAGCACTCTCTCCAGGGTGACAGCTTGAGGCTCTGTCTCAAAAAAAAAAAGGCTATAAAAAAAGGCTTTCAAGGAATATGTTGAAGAAAATACTCTCTTCAAGATTAATATAATTTTCTTAAAGTTCATCCATGGTATATATGAACTAGACCATACTTTCATTGATAGCAGGTTTAAGAAGTACATTTTGTCAACCCTTCTACACTATATTAATATTTTTACAGAAGCGCATGGTGCTAAATAGATAGTCCTTAAGGCAAGTGACTTGTGCTCTAAGTCAGATAGTCTTTATGGTGCTCTGAACATGCAGTCTTCACATTTTTATGCATTATGTTCTCACTGCTTAGAAAGTTCTTCCATAATCTGTGCATGTCTTGCTCAGACTTCAAGAGGCATCCCAATTCCTTTCTTTTCATTTGCTATGACTTCCATGTTAATTAGATACTGTTAATATTTGTTCCCATGGTTACCCATAGCACTTAATGACCTGTATCATGCATTGTTATTTGACCAGGTTCATCTTAATACTTTAATTTAAATATAATTTTCACTTAAGTAATTTATTTAATTTTTTTTCTTTCCCCTAAAGGATTGTATGAACTTTTCCCTTCACCTCCTAATGGGAAAAGCTAGACATATGGTAGTAAATAAGTAAAGGTGATTTGTATTATTCCATTCTATTATTGAATTCCATTCAAATAATCTAGGAAATACATTTACATATTGAAATATAATTTACTTAAAGATGACTATGATAGAACTACAAAACATAACTAATTTAAGACTCCACAGCATAATGTTCTCAAAACTTCCATGGAATTTTCTTTGATTTCTAAATTTTATTTGTTGCAAACATCTCTCAGCTTTCATTCTGACCTGTCTATGAAAACATAGGTAGGTGCATTGATAGTTGCCAATTCCAACAGTTTTTAGTATATAGATATAAAAATATATTTATTTAGCTAGACCGACAATATTAGCTAAATATTTGAGATAGGTCCGAAATGACTGTTTTGTTCGTGGAGTAATCTGGGGTTTGTTTTTACATGCTCTGTTTATAAAATGGTAAGAAAGAAGTGTATAAGGCAGAAATTTTCTAATTAGGGAGAGGTTAGGGTTCTGTACATTACTATTCTAAAAGGAAATTAATTTTATATGATATTTTACATGAGAAAGTTAAGGCAAGTGACAACATTTACAATTTAGGATTTCCTACTATTGCTTGTTGATTTATTACTTTTTCTTCAAGACACAATCTAAGAGCCCCATCCTTTTGGAAGCCTTCCCATACCCTCCCAGGTGGAGTTGACCATTCCTGCCTGGGTGCGTCCTCTGCTCAGCTCAAGTCACCCTCAATAACCTTCCATGTGCTGCCATGGAGCAGGTAGACATATGTTTGCCAATTTCCACATTTGAAAATTCATCATAAATTTTCTTATACAGGGTATTGGAAATAACACAACTCAAATGAGAAAATTTAATTGGAGAGAATAAACCTTATAATATATTCTGGAAGTGATCTAAACACTATCGTTAATGGAAAGCGTTCACTTTGCAGAGCAGCCACATCAGGTGAGCTGAATCAGGATCACCAGGATCCAGGAGAACCAGGATCATCTGTAGGCAAAATACAAAATTTTTCATGGCAAAAGACAAATCCATTTCCTTTCTATCTTTTCTTTTCAAAAACAATGGATTTGTCTTTTGACATGAAAAATATTATTGATTGCCCAGTGCTTTTTTCTGCTTAAAAAACAGGTGCTACTATCACTCTGAGTAAATTATCTGATACCAGGGTTGTGACTAATCTGTTCACAGCCAAGTGGAGGTTTAAAGAAGCTCAGATCACTTAATGGGAAGATACAGCCTAAATACGATAATTCATTTGCTTACTAAATACTTAAGCATTCATCTCTTAACGGGTCACTTAATGGGAAGATATAACCTAAATACAGATAACTCCTTTGCTTACTAAATACTTAAGCATCCATCTCTAATGCACCAGTTCTTGTCCTAGAGGTACAACAAACTCCCTGCCTTTGTGGAGCATATACCTCAGGAGAGGAAACAGTGACCAGTGAACAAAATTATTTCAGAAAACAGGCTCTGTGAGAAATCAGAAAGATTGGTGAATAATGGTGGCACTTTAGTTTAGATGAACCAGGAAAGCCCCTTCAAAAAGGAGACATTTGTAAATATTTTATTCTCAAATATTCAACATATAACACATGATTGGCAATATCTACACATTTCATAAATTTAATCAAAGTCATCAAAACAGAATACTTCAGCTACAGTACATAATGTCTTCATAAAAATAATTTATGAAATTATCCAATGCTTGACTTCGATAATTTGTGGTGATACACAAGCTTTAACTTTTTTTTATTCTGAAATAATTTTGTATGTACAGAAAAGTTGCAAGAGACTACAAAGGATTATTTCCATATGCCCTTTACCAAGTTTCCTTTCCTTTAAGGGAAATATACATAACCATAGTATATTTATCCAAATGAAGAAATTAACATTTGTTCTTGTAGGGGTGACTGTGCTGGGCATTGTAGAATATTTAGCAGCATTCCTGGTCTCTACCCAAAAGACGCCAGTAGAACCTTCTCCCGAGTAGAGACAATCAAAAATGTCTCCATATATTGACCCTGGGAAACAAAAGCAACTCTAATTGAAATCACTGTTCTAGAAATTTTGTAGTTTTATATTTTACATTTAGGTCCATGACTCATTCTGAGCTGTGTTGTATAAGATGTAAGCGTCATGTCAAGCTTCATTTTTTGCATATGTACATTCAATTGTTTTGGTGTCATTTGTTGAAAAGATTAAGCTTTCTCAACTAAATTGCCTTTGTACCTCTATAAAATTTGGTTGACTATATTTATGTGACTATTATGGGTGCTCTGTTTGCTTCCAATGATCTATGTGTCTATCCGTTTTCTAATACCACACTGTCTTGAACTATAGCTCTATAATATGTCTAGAAATTGGATCAT
This sequence comes from Perodicticus potto, assembly GCA_963574655.1. Lineage (NCBI taxonomy): Eukaryota > Metazoa > Chordata > Mammalia > Primates > Lorisidae > Perodicticus > Perodicticus potto. The sequence goes on along the minus strand of CAUYRH010142880.1, from coordinate 25,322 downwards.
TTGAGTCCCCCATTTTATTTTCTTTTTCAGAGTTCTTTTGGCTATTCCAGTTCTTTTGTCCTGCATATAGACTTTTAGAATCAGCCTGTGGAATTAGTAAAAATGCTTGTTTAGAAAAATTATCTCAAGTCTATAAATTTAATTGGGAGAGAATTGACATCTTTACAGTGTTTATCCTTTCCATTAAGAAACATGTTGTATTTCTCTAGTTAGATATTCTTTTGGGTTCTCTCACTAGTGTGTTATAGTTTTCAGCATGTATGTCCCTCACATAGTTAGACATATGCATAACATTTTATTTGGGTTTATATGCACATATGTGCTATTGTAAAATTCAGTGTTTTAAAGTTCAGATTCATACAGTTCATTGCTGACAATAACAATTACTCACTTTTGTATCTTGTCCTTGTATCCTCTGATTGTACTAAACTCACTTATTCTCACTTTTTATAGATTGAGACTTTTTACGTAGACAGTCATGACATCTGCAAAATAGAGATTATGCCTTCTGTGAATGTGGAAACATCTGAAATCTCCCTTTTTTTTTTTTTTTTTAGACAGAGTCTCACTTTATCGCCCTGGGTAGAGTGCCATAGGGTCACAGCTCACAGCAACCTCAAACTCCTGGGCTTAGGTGATTCTCTTGCCTCAGCCTCCCAAGCAGCTGGGACTACAAGTGCTCGCCACAACACCCGGCTATTTTTTGTTGCAGTTTGGCCAGGGTCAGATTTGAACCCGCCACCCTCAGTATATTGGGCTGGCACCCTACCCACTGAGCCACAGGCACCACCCACTTTTTACATTCTTAATTTATATTCTAGGTAATTTTCACCAGCCAAGCTTCTGTGTACTTACTTTCTGAAATTTGTATTATGAAGTTAATAGTGCAATGTATTTGCCTTTTTTAAACTACCCATTACTCTATAATCAGAAGATTTGGATAAGTGTTTCCCAGGGTACATCTCTTTACTGCCATTAAGAAACTTATCACTAGATTGATACTAATGAAGAGTTATTGATACATTTCTACATTTTCATTTTGACTAAATTTCAAATTTGCTAGTTGGAAGACTATTACAAATATAAACAAATACTTGTTATTTAAAAATGTCAATCATTCCCTGACATGTATACACCTCCAGAAAGGAATTCTCCACTAACCATAACTTCTAAGTGCCCATGCTTTTTACCACATGAACTCATACCTCTATCCCAACTAAAGAGGAGAAAGAATAAGGCAACTTTCCTAAGTGCAACTGATTAAAGGCTGGCTAATAACCTGTGATGTGTGTCATGCAGCTTAAAACGCTGGGTTGATTGAGGTATCTGTGCCAGAAATTAAAACCACAATCCTAAAAGAATTTGCCCTTAATCAGCTCAAAATATAGAGAAAGTTGTAAAATTTAATTAAAATGAACATTGGCAAGCTGAAGGAGTGGGGGAAAGAAAAAGATACCTAGTCATGAGTGAAAAAGTCTGCCAGTAAGAAATGGACAGATGAGATAAGAGAAACATGGAGGCTGGCGGATGCACCAAATTTTGGGGCCACGTTAGTGCCTAATGATTTTCTAGTTCAATCCATGTGGACTTTCTGTCAAATGCATTTCTCAGGATAACATAGAAGAATCTCTGTGTCTTACATGTTAAAGTTCTATTGAGACTATTTTACATAGATAAATTAGGAAAGAATGAAAGACAAGTTTGTTTATGAACATCAGGTACTACATTAAGAAAGCAGAATTAATGACTAAACTTGCCTCCTTAGCAAGTCAGAGTCAATGAGTCAATAGCAAATAAAGGGCCTTATTTCTTTTAAAGAGCCTTTATTTCTTATTTCTTCTTATTTCTTTTTCTCATTCTAATTTTTTTTTATTTAAGGATATTAGGGGGTATGCATCTTTTGTTTTGTGAAGTGAGGAAACTGCTTTTATGTATTCAGGTTGGAGAGGAACGACTTTGTTCCAACTCTACATTATATAGTGGAATGCAGAGTTGAATTCTAAAAGCTGAGCACTAAAAATATATAATTTTATCAATACATGTGGCTACTTTAGGGAGGAATGGGTGACACCTATTTTCTCTTGCTTTTATTTCTCACTAATTTAAGGGCTAGGGAACATGTCTTCACATTATGTTTAAGCTGGATCAGTTCCTGTTTTGCAATAAGACTAAGTCATACCAACAGCCTCTACAGCATATGCAATCCGGCCCCCTAGTTACTCAATGTTCGACTCAGTCTCCACGCACACATTGCAGAGGCGCTGAGCTCTAGAGGTACCACAAAGCCTGTGCGCTTATTTTACCCTCCACGTGAAATAAGTCCTGTCTTGTCCACTTGCATGTTTCAACTGTACTGAATGCTCTTTTTACAGAAAACACCACAAGTTCAGGGGAAATAATTAAATGAGCTATTAAGTGCAGGAAATAAAAAGGATAAACAATAATGGCTCACCCCCTTCTTCAGTTCTAGGCTCAAACATCACTTTCTTAATGAAATCGCCCCTGAATACTTATGTAGGTTGTAACTCACTTCCATCCTTCATCATGTCACCCTGCTAACCTCTCTGCTTTTTATCCACAGCATTGTCAGAATCTAGAATAAAGCATATTTACTTATTTATTGTTTTCATTTTCAATCTTCCAACACCAGAATGTGAACTTCAAAAGAGAAAGGATTTTTGACTGGTTTGTTCACTGTACTTAGAATACTGCCTGGCAGGAATTAAATAAAATATCAACATATAACATACACATAAAACCAAAAAATTATAAATAACTGATACCATTTACTAAGAGACTGTTAAGTATCAGACATTATGGCAACAATTTTATACATATTACTGGTAATCCTTAAATTAGTTCTGCAAAATAGGTATAATTATACTCAAAGAATACTTCTTAAATTGAGTTCGTGATTATCTAACTCTTTGGGATAAGAAAGATGTCTTAACTCAGTAGGTAGATTAAGGATTCCCTCTGGTAGAATATGGTTTTAACATTTCCCCCATCACGCAGACATTTTAAAAGGGAAGCACGAGATTACACCAAATGTGTTTGTTGAAGTCTTTGTGAGTGCAAACAGCAGATCCCAGTCTAGTTTGTTTAAAGAAAAAGGATTTTATTTAAAAATACTGGGAAATTCACAGAATCTGTGGGAGTGTCAGATAGTCAAGTTCCGAGGCTGTTTAGGCAGAAACAACGCCCAAATCATAATCAGCGTCTACTCCAGCCGAGGACAATCCGCTAAATTGCTGCCATGGGGAACAGCCTACATCTTGCAGTTAGGGTGTCACTTCTTGACTCTGTGCCACTGCTCCCTTTGCAGTTCAGTGTCTCTCTGTAAACTCCACCATGTTCACTCGGAAGTGCAGGGTGCCGTGTCTGCTCCACGTGACAGTTTTCAGAATTCAAGTCTGTTCAGCAGTCCCAAGGCACGTGACTACTCTCTAGCTGTAAGAAAGTATGGAGAACTAATCTCTGTGATTTGCAGCAGTGAAATTCAATATGGAAAATTCACCAAACACAGGAGGATTTCCAACAGATACTAACAAAACACATGATAAATGCCTGACAACACTAAAATTTAGGTGTGAAATGCATCACACATCAAGATAAGTTTTCACTCGTAGATATGACTTGGGTAGTGTTTTATTTCTAATATTGTCCAATGTTTTCTACTTAAACTATGGTCAAGTATCTGAGCCAATGAATAACACCCCAAACACTCTACCAAAACAAGAGGGAGAACCATGGCATTGCTTACTAAAAGGGAAGACCCTGAGAAGGTGGTGATCAGAGAGGATACAGAGCTAGTCCAGAACACAGCACTCATTCAAATAATGCTCTGATTTCACCCATAGTAATACATTATTGAAAAACTATTGTTTTCAATTTTTAAATTGATAGTTAATTACATAGCATGTTTCCAAAGTGAGATACAGATGAAGAATTAGCATTTAAAATAAAATTTTAAATTCCTAATGTTTTTTGCAAAGTTTATGTGAGTTTTCTTTGTAAGTACTATAAGTTTGGGAAGAGTAGTAAACATATATTTTAAATTTTTTTCTGATTGTTAAAGAATTCTCCTTGACTAAAATAACTAGTAAAATAAAACAAGAAAAAAGAGATTTTTAAATGTTAACTTTTAAATTGGTAAATATATGAAAATAGATCTAAATATCTCATACATATTTCCCCTTCAGCTCAACAATAACATGGCAAAACATGTCATATATATTTAAATCAAGTGTTTTATTTTATGTTCTAGGAAATAAATCTCTACATGCATTACCTGAACTCTTCCAATCATAGGTGATAAAAAAGGCAAGAAAAAAAAACCCAAAAGCCTATTTTGAAATATTCTCTTAAATGACATTTAGTAAAAATAAATTAATATTTGTTTAAAATTATAGCTAGACTTGACCACTTTCAGCCATAAAGGTATAACAAGAAACTAGCTTATTTGATCATATGGTATCATCTATTTTGTGAAAGTTAGAAAACAGTGGAAGAGGTAGCAGTTTTAGATAAAATATTATTACAAGAGTAATAAATTCTGCAAACCACTCTTTGCTTTTAATGACTATGAAATATGCATTCCTTTAAAAATTGACAATGTAAAAACTTTAAAAAAATTTAACTTACCAAATATCATTCAGTAAAAATAAGCAAATACATTCACACATACAATTTCAAGCTTTATCTGTGCTTTTTTTTACATAATTGGAATCATATTTTATATAGCATGCATAATGTTATGCTTTATTGCTAGGAGAAAAATTACCAATAAAGCATATGCCATATTTGTTATGCCATGACAAACTATTTGAAATTGCTTTAATGACTAATTTACTAGATTTTCCTTAGTTTTTATTGTTATTAATCATGTTCTGCATAAATTTTTTTTTATATTTCAGATTATTTCCCTAAGAAAGTGCAGGCAGAATGGGGACCAACGACCCCATTCTTGGCAAGAGAAAACACCCCCAGCAAAAGGGAAAAATTAAAAAGTAACCTGAGCGAGTCAGAACAAGGGAAAGTCAGCTAGTTTACCTTTAAACCAGCTGTTGCTAAATTTCTTATCTAAGCGAGTTTCCTGCTTTTCCTAGAGCTCTGGCCTATTAGAGATACAGCTTTCAAACATCCCTGTTGACTCTGTAAAGACTCTAGAGAAAATAATGGCCACAGAAGATGCTATGGCAAGTCCTGGAAAGATGCATTAACTAGGCTGTTTCCTGCCCAGTAAATAGTCAAAGCAAATACCCATTGTGGTGATTTGTATTTGGCTGGGGCAGAGATCAAGGGAACAGCTTGAGCTCTGAAATATGGGTAGGAGGACTTATATCCCGTATGGCAGAGGAAGACCTTTGGTAGTGATGAAAGGAAAATTCTTCTCTCTCACTAATTCTTAAGAGGAGATTGAAGCCACTGTGATTTACTCCACAGTGAACCAGTGGAGATTAACACCTCCCTAGGAATCTGTGTGACAGCTCAGAGAAGAGGCTGCCCCCACACAAGACTCAGGTTCCAGATTGCTCAAGGCTGCTCAGACCCTTAAAAGTTAATGCTTATAGAAACAATAGGAGCTGATATGCTCACTCAGAGAAACTGCTGGAGTCTTTGTTCGCTTCCTCAGCTTACCCTTTGGGCTAATGAGCAAATAGCCTTCAATAAAAGCTGAGTAGAACTGTACTTGGGCTATTCCCTGGAACCCCACAAAAGGGCTGTGGTTCCCCAAGTTCCCACCTTTGCAAATTCTATTCTGTGTGTCTTGTCTCTTTCTTGTCATTTCTAACTTTCTATTTCTTCAGTCGGTCGCCGCCAGATCCACAGGTCTTAATGGACCCTGTCCCTGGGGCAGGACCCCAGTATTAGGAATGTGTTGTAGAAATAAAGTCAGTAGGTTATGAGGCATAGATATTTGAAGGCTTTTAAAGTAAATTTATTTAGCCTTTCAAAAAGTATTATTGATTTATATTTCCACCATAAGTAAATAAGGGCTTTCATCTTAATGCTGCATGGCAGGATTTCAATTTTATAACAACCTAATACTGCTGATAGATGTGAAAATCAGCATCTCGTGGCTAGGTGTACTCAACAGTACTTAGCATTATTGGCTATGTCCTGTCCTCAACCTTATTGTTGCAAATTCAATATAAGAACAGAAAGAGGTGTTTGGCAAGAGGGAGATAAGATAGAACAGGTGGAATTATCGGTAACTTTTATTCAACGTGGTTTTTACTCAGTCCTCAGGACTGTAGAAGCTAGTCACATTTTACAGATCCAACAGGTCCCCACAACATACACATTCTTTCCACAGCCACTTCTCTTTACCCCACTAAAAAGGTAATGCAGTTCTTGTTCATAATTCTTTCACATTTCCACCTAAACATCAAATAAAGAACACAGGAAATGGTCAGCTGTATGCATAGTAACTCTTGTCGCTCTTTAATACTTGTGCAACATCTTATAGGTACCTTTGTGATAAAGAATATTTCCATTGACATAAATCACTCCTGTTTTCTTAAGTTGTAATTGCCTATTTACAAATCATCTTCTCCAAATAAATTATATCAATTTGAGAACAGGAACTTAATTACATGTTATTTATTCTCTTGATTCTCCAATATTTCATAGCATGAAGAGTACATGAAGCGTGGCTCAGTGAGAGGGCACCGGCCCCATATACCAAGAGTGGCAGGGTCAAACCCGGCCCCGGCCAAACTGCAACAAAAAATAGCCAGGCGTTGTGGTGGGCGCCTGTGGTCCCAGCTACCCAGGAGGCTGAGGCAAGAGTATTGCCTAAGCCCAAGAGTTGGAGGTTGCTGTGAGCTGTGACGCCACAGGACTCTACTGAGGGGGACAAAGTGGGACTTGGTCTCTAAAATAAAAAGTGGGCATAAAGCTTTACTTTCACGCACCTTACGTTAGCTGGCCCACGTATTAGACACTATCTTATATAGCTGCCCTTCTCATATGTTAGATAATGTTAAGCTAGGAGGTTGTGAAGACCTTTAAATAAAATTATAACTAAGTTGTACAACTAAGATAAAATATTAATATTTTAAAGATTAAAACTTAAGAAATGGTTGTAAAACTAAAATGAAATATATTATAAAGGAGATTACAATTTACTATTGTACAACTAAGATAACATATTAGTGTTAAATTTAAAGGTGTAGTTGGTAATTTATTATATGTATTTTTAAAATTGTAATAACATATCATATGTATTTGTTAATGTATTATATATATATTTAATTGATTTAGAAGGTACAAATAGTTTCTGGTTACATGGATGAAGTAATTCTAGGTTTTTAGTATACCTGTCAACTTGAATAGTATATACTGTATTCAATAGGTAATTTTTCATCCTGCACCCCCCAGGTGCCCCCTTTTGAGTCTCCAGTTTCCATTAAGTCACTCTGTTTGACCAAGTGTACCCACTGCTTAGCTCCCACTTATAAGGGAGAACATGCAGTGTTTGGTGTTTTTGTTTCTGGGTTACTTCATTTAGATCAATGGCCTCCAATTCCATCCAAGTTGCTGCAAAAGACATTATTTCATTCTTTTTAAGGGCTTAGTAGTATTCCACGCTACATGTATATCACATTTTCTTTATCCACTCATGAGCTGGTGAGCATTTAGGTTGGTTCCGTAACTTTGCAATTGTGCTCCAAATATGATATGCTTTAGATGCATTATTTTGCTAAAAAATACTGTAAAGTGTGACTATTGAATTGTATCAATTATTACAATGTTGGTGCCTCAAATGATCTCAACTAGGTTTCTAAGATATCCAATATGTCTTATTAAAATCACACAAATACTACCACATAAATCACTGAAATTTCATATGGCAAAAAATTAAAAAATAATAAAAATACCTACATTGCTTAGAGGGCTTTAAAATAATAATTATCCAAAGACACCCTCTAGTGGCAAAAAAGCAACTCACATAATGAGCTAAGCAAAATTATATTTAAATAAGGAGCATCCTGAATATTTAACTGAAAGTTTTGTAAATAAAAATGTGGCTATCATTTAACTTTATTTTAATAATTCTCCTTTGCTCTATTCAATAATAAAGTCAGTTGGAAAAAAAATCAACCCACGTCAGTACTAAAAACATACTTACCATATAAAATACATGCACGTGGAATGAAAATAAATACCCAAGAGCTCTGCTGATTCTTTGGACCTGTGTACGTCTATTATTTTTTTATTTCCTGAGCTTCAACTCGTGGTATATGTACCACGTTAACTGTTCACCTATAACTACAGGAAAACTGAGTACAAATTCAACATGGCTAACCTGCTCACATTTTCACTATATAACTCCTTTTTAAAGTTCTGGTCCAAATCACTAAATAACCATTACAAATAGCCATTAATCTGTGTATTACTTAATTAGAAATGTCCACATTCATTTCCTGTTAACCTTGACATCACAAATGTTTTCAGCTGCTAAATTTTATTGTATATGAAAAAAAGTCTTTATGCCTTAAAAACCTTTATAGAAAACATATTTATACTTCGACATCATAAAACAAGTCAATCCATAAAGATAGTAATACATTTTTTAAGTTGATGGTATAAAAATATTGCCAATGAAAGCATTTTTCATTTTTAAAATATCTGTATTTTTGATGTTATATATACTTTCTTTATATTTCAGTGGGTTTTTATCTGTCTATGTCTGGCTAAAGGACATCAGTGAACACCAAATATTATTTGTATGTTTCATGTCTTTATTGAATAGGTTCAAAAGTGAAGACATCATTTGCAACAACAAAAAAAATATGGTGAACAAGAAACAACAGTCGCCACAATCACCTTACTTTTTCAAGCTAATAACTTTCAGAATAAAATTTAAGCAATTTTTACACTTTTAATTTAGGCTTACAATCATTTTTTTATTCTACTACACTATCAAATACATGAAAAAATAAATAAAAATAAAATAAATGATGCATAGAAAGATTTCCTTAAAACTGAACTATTGCACAACAAATCAACATCAGAATAAAATATGCAAGTAATACAAAAATGAATTTAAATACACCGTGACAACTTATTTCATAGGTCATAAATATATTTCACCTACCGTCTATAATATTTCTGGGCTGTGGAATTGGATGATTTCCTACCATCTCATTTCCATGTGGTAAATTGTAACATTTGCTACTGTAAAGTTAAGTGAGAAATGAGTATGTGCCAATTATTTAATTCAAACTTGTTTATCTACAAGTCCCTTGGGCAGACAAAACATTATGTTTTCTTAGAAAATATTTAGTGCTCAGTCCTTGATAAAACAAAGTTTAAAGTTCTGCATATAATTTAAAACAATTGGGACAGAAGATATTGAAATGGAAATCTAATATGTACATTAGTATTCTAACTTTACTACAGCTTATTCTAGTTGATGAACTATTTTTTTCCCACCAATATGACTGACTAAAGATAACTGGGAGGAAATGAATAAAAATAAGGAAAGAAACTATAAGGTAAGTAAAATGACTATTCTTACTACCACCCCTGACCAAAGAGACCATAACCAAAAAAAGCTGAATAATTTTCAGAGAAATTCTAAGCCAAAAATCTTTACAATGATCCTTACAGTTCATCAGAATCAAAAATAAAAAACTAAAAATTACATAGAATATAAAAGTTTTGCTTGTATTTTTTTAATAGATCAAAGTTTTCTCAGGTCTAACTGAAAGAAATTACTACAGAATTACTGAATATGGCTACACAAGCCATCAAGAAATCTACTACTACTAAATACTGTTACACTGAAAGTGACAATGATTAAAAACTGTATTTTGGTAATGTTAAAGAGAAAACAATATTTCTGTGTATGTTGTAGTTACATAATATGTCAGTTATGCATTAAAACAATTTTTTATTGTGACATGGTGTTTCAACATTAAACACGAAAGAAGAAACTGAGTCGGAAAGTTAGGTATTTGCAGGCTACTCATACCTACATCTAGCCACTTCAAGGAACTAAAATTCAAATATATTTTACCTGTACTCTGCCCTAATGATTAATTACCACAACTAACACTTGTTAGGTGATGTGGTTTGTCTTAAAATGCATTAAATTAATTCTTCTAGATTTAGATGTCGGAAGTTAAATTTTTTTAAACATGTAAGATTTTGCAAGGAAATCTGTGCATCTTATGTTAAATAATTGCAATTTTAAATACTGCAAAAAGAAAAATAAAGTAGTTAATTAAAATTACTCTTCAAACAAGTTATGGGTGGAAAAAAGAAAAACCTGAAATCTGGAAACACAACTGGAAGTAGAAAGAATGTATGTTCAACTAATACATAGAGGTAAAAAGAAATACGTTTGGTTATAAACAGGATATATTTGTATTTTTAGTCTGATCTTCTTCAAAAGGAGATGGCATAGTACATTTTCATAGAATATATCCAGTATTATTGGATATATTTGTATTTTTAGTCTTATCTTTGTCAAAAGAAGATGGCATAATACATTTTCATAGAATAAGCCAAGATCTTTAACTTATATAATAGGCTTTTTCTCTTATTTTATAGGATTTATAAAATAAGTTTTAAAGAGCTTAACAGGAAAATGACCTCACATACCTAATTGTAACTAAAAACATTCAGCTCATTAACAAAATCCCCAGCATCCATGCCACTATGATAATACCTACAATAGGCATCAATAATATAAATGTTTATTCCAATTTTTGCTCAAAGTTATGAATATCCTAAAGCTTGAAGGGCTAAGCACTAGTGTATGAGAATGTATAGAATATACTTAATGTACTTTAAGACAACAGAAGAGTAATACTAAATTAAATGATTCTATTTAAAATAATTTCTGACAGATAAGTGAATATTTCCTTGAAGGGCACAGTCAGGGTTATCAAGTATTTACTATCTACAGTATATCTACACATATATACACACACACATACACATATTACACAGGCAAAGGATAATGCTCCAAAAATTACTGAAAAAGGTATTTTGAATATTTTTAGCACAAAATAACTAGAGGAAGTGCTCTGGCTGCCCAAGCAGCAATAATCACAAAACTCTCAACTTGACTCTTTTTCTTTTGGGATTCTGTTCACAGAATCATTCTTCGAATGCCACATTCACAGCAGAACTTGGCCCATTCTACAGGGTATTTAGTCCCACACTCGTGGCAGAATTTTGGTAAGTGTCCGGATGAATTTCCTTCAATGCTTTTAATATTTCCACCATTAATTGAAGATGCGTAGTCTCCATCTGGTCTGAAGAAGTACAGAAAGACGAAAAGACAAAAGTTTACGTCAGTAGTTTCAATGCCTAATCCCTGAGAAGCAGGACACACAGGACACAGTAAGTAAAAGTAAAAGCTTATTTAATCGCATTTTTAATATTCTTCTGTTCAAATGAAAAAAGAATCTTTGTTGCTATAATTCCAAATGTTTTCCTTAACACTATATTCAGCCTGTTAGGAGAATTTATCGTAAGCATTTATCATGTAGCCTTGCTTCCCATATGTTCTTCGTGTTAGGCATTTATTATACTGGGAACAGAGTGAAAACTTATAATGTCTTTTCTGCAAAACCAACTATAAAGACAATACTGGAATCCAACTCTGAGAAAGATGGAGATCTTCTGGCTGCAGTTCTCTCCTCTTGGTCACAAACATTATGGGAATATACATTTAGTATGTATTTTATAAATTTAAATTTTATTATTTGATTATGTTAAATTACTATAGTGCAATAAATACTTAACAAGCTCTTTTGCATGCTCTGACAGAGTGGGATTTATTAACAAAACCTAGAAATAAAGGTAAAATATATGGTAGAAGAACTATCCACTATGAGAAAGTTTAGACACAGGAGTGCCCAACCTGCAGCCTGCCTGTGGATTATGTGAGGACTATTTTGCTTACCTGTGGTGTTGGATATTGTGAAAACTATGCATGGACCTTTTTTGCTCATCACCTTCTGTTAGTTTGTGTATTTAATGAGTGACCCAAGACAACTGTTCTTCCAATGTGTGGCAGCAAAGAAAAAGGTTGGATGCTCCTGGAAGTGCCTGAGATTAAAAAGGTTTCATCATAGAAACCAGACATTGAAAAAATACAGATTCTACTAATGAAGCAGATTTGATTCCTGTAGGAATATCTTTATATTTATTCCCTCCTGGTATATATTCCGAGAACGTGGTATTTACTTTAAAGTTACCATCAAGGGAATGCTTCATTGCTGGAGGGAGTATAAGCATGACATTACTGGGAAAAGAATATTTTTTCGCCAGAAGTAGATATTGAAGATTTCTAAGGTGTGCCTCCATTTGGGTGCTTCTTTCATACAAGCAGTTTAGTTAGTGATAAAAAAATCACTAGACTTTCTAGTAAAAGTCACTAGGGAATCTAAAAGTCATAGAGATAAAAAAGACAAAATGTCAATATTGTATATTACTTCTTTCCTATCAGCCCCATTAAGGAGGTCATACAATTACTACAATATTCTGCATTATACCCTCAGATATTGAGAACAAGTTTTTAACGTCAGCATAATCCTTTTAAACCACAAAGAAGATTCTAATGAATGAGATGACATAACCCCCAATCCAGAGAGAGTGGCAGGGAAATATAAACCAGTTTTATTGTCAATGAAAAATATGAGAACTACTTCAAAAGACTAAAAGATCATTTCAACACTGAAGTATGCACATTTAATAAGGAAATCAACTCTCATACAAACATTAACATTTTTTTGTTATTAACAAATATTTAACAAAATATCAAAACTATAACTTAACTAGATATTGTCAAATGTCTGCACATACTAATTGGCAAATTATAATCCCACTGGTAGCATAATGAAGTTTCTCAATATCATACGTATTGTCAAGAGTTTTTCATTTTTGTTAAGTCTAATGAGAGTGAAATGGTAGTCTACCACGGATTTTCTTCATTGTTTGTGAAACTGAACAAGTTTTCACATGTTGGTTTTTCTTTTTTTTTTTTTTTTGCTGTGAATTAACTGATCCCTATTCCTCACTCCTACCAAAATTCAAAGCCATTGAATTTCTACTGTGAATTAACTGATCCCTATTCCTTACCTCTACCAAATTCAAAGCCATTGTCTACCATATGGGTTCATTTTTTTATTTTTAATTACTATGGGCACATAACAGTTACATATTTTCATATAGTACACGTAATGTTTTGTTACAGGCATACAATGTGAATTAATCAAATCAAGGAAATGAGCATCTCAAGCATTTATCATTTCTTCATGTTAGGAACATTCCTATTCCACTCTTTAAGTTATTTTATATTGTTGGTTATAATCACTTTGTCATGCTATCAAATGTTGTTTATTCTATCTAATTATATTTTTGTCCCCTTTGACCATCCCACTTTATCTTCCCTCCCCCTCTACCTTTTCCAGACTGTAGTAACCATCATTCTATTCCCTGCCTCCACAAGATCAATTGTTTTTAATATTTAGTTCCTGCATATAAGCGAGAGATGTGAGATTTGTTTTTGTTTTTCTAATTTCACTTAACATAATGTTCTCCAGTTCTACCTTGTTGTTGCAAATGACAGGATTTCATTTTCTTTGTGGTTCTACTATGTATAATATACGGTGTGTGTAAGTATCAAGTTTTATTTGCCTATTTCTCCACTGATGGACACTTAGGCTGATTCCAAATCTAGGGGAAATGGTCAACATTGGAGTGCAGATAACATGGGAATAAACAAGGGAGTGCAGATAACTTTTTGATATAATGATTTCATTTCTTTTTGATATATACCCGGCAGTTAAATTGCTTGGTCATATGATAGTTCCATTTTTAGTTTGTTGAGGAACCCTATACAGTTCGCCATAGTGGCTGCACTATTAATAACTTAGATTCCCACCATGTACATTCCCATTCTGTACATCCTCCCCAGCATCTATTACTGCCTGTGTATTTTACAAAAAGACATTTTAACTACAGTGAGATGACATCTCACTGAGGCTTTGATTTGCATTCTTTGACGACTAATATTGTCGAGCTTTTCATATACCTCTTGTCTTGTTTTGAGAAATGAGTATTCTGATCCTTTGCACATATTTTAATTGGATTATTTGACTTTTTACTAGTGAGTTGTTAGAGCTTCTTACATATCCTAGTTGTTAATTCCTTGTCAAGTGGGTAGGTTATAAATATTTTCTCCCATCCTGTAGGTAGTCTCTTCACTTTGTTGATTTTTTTCTTCATAGTACAGAAGCTTTTTAGCTTGATGTGATTTCACTTGTCCAATTTTGCTTAGGCTGCCTGTGCTTTGGGATATAACTCTAGAAATCCTTGCCCAGATCAATGTCTTGAAGCATTAACCCTAATGTTTTAGTAGTGCCATAGTTTTAGGTCTTAGATTGAAGTTTTTAGTCCACTTTGATTTGATTTTTGTATATGGTGAAAGATACAGGTCCACTTTCATTCTTCTGCATATGGATAGCCAGTTTTCCCAGCGCCATTTACTGAAGAGACTGTTCTTTCCCCAATGTATGTTCTTGACAATTTTGTCAAAGATAAATTCACTATAGATACTGTGGGTCTATTTCTGGGTTCTCTATTCTGTTTTGTTGGGCTGTGTCTGTTTTTATGCCAGTGTCATGGTATTTTGGTTGCTACAGCTCTGTCATAAAACTTGAAGTTAGGTAACTATTTCTTCCCGTTTTGCTCTTTTCTCTCAGGATGGCTTTGGCTATTCTGGGTCTTTTGTAATTTCATATAAATATATGAATTCAAATAAATTTTTATTTATTTCTGTAAAGAATGTGAATTTTATTTTGATAAGGCTTTCACTGAATCTGTAGATTGCTTTGGGTAGTATATTCAACAATACTGATTATTCCAATCCATAAGCATGGAATATTTTTCCTTTTTTTGTATGTCCTCTTTAATTTCTTTCATCAATGTTTTATAGTTTTCATTAGAAACCTTTCATTTCTTTGGTTATGTTTAGAAGAACTTACTTCAACACTATAGAAGCCAGATATGACAGGCAGACTGAAAGCCTTTTCTCTAAGATCTAGAATAAAACAAGGATGCCCACTGTTATTCAACATAGTACTGGAAGTTGTAGTTAGAGCAATCAGCTAAGAGTAAGAAATAAAGAGCATCCAAATTGGAAAGGAAGAAGTTAAATTATCTTTGTTTATTTATTTATTTTAGCACTGCCACCTCCAGTATATGGGACCAACACCCTACTCCTTTGAGCCACAGGCACTGCCTGGAAGAAGTTAAATTATCTTCATTTGAAGAAAATATGATCTTATATTTAGAGAAATCTAAATACTCCTCATGCTTATGGATTAGCAGAATCAACACTGTTAATACATCTATACAACCCAAAATGATCTACAGAGTCCATGCAATCACCATTAAAATACCAATGTATTTTTCATAGATCTTGAAAAAATAATTATGTGTTATATGGAGACCAAAAAGAGTCCATAGCAACTTTAAAACAAAAGGGCAAATAAGGAGGCATCTCTTTACCAGACTTTAAGCTATATTAAAAACTACAGTAACTAAAACAACATGGTACTGACACAAAAAAAGAGACATAGACCAATGGATCAGAACAGAAAACCCACATATAAACCTGTCCTCAAACTGCCATCTGAACTTTTGACAAAGCTGATAATAACATATACTGGGAACAAGAATCCCTATATAATAAATGGTGCTACAAAAATTGGATGTAGAAATAGGTTCTGCAGCTCTCATGACTCACAAAAATTAGTTCTTGATGGAAAACAGACTTAAACTTAAGATATGAAACTGTAAGAATTCTAGAAGATAATGTTAGAAAAACTCTTACAGACATCAACATAGGCCAAGAATTTATGAAGAAGACCCAAAAGGCAAACACAGCAACAACACAAATTAACAAATGGGACCTGATTAAAAAGCTTCTGCACAGCCAAGGAAACTATCAACAAAGTGAACAGACAACCTACAGAAAAGGAGAAAATATTTGCATGCTATATATCTGCCAAAGTCCTGATAACTAGAATCTATAAGAAATCAAGCAAATCAGCAAGAAAAAAAATGAAACAACCCAATAAAAACGTGGGCAAAAGACACAAAAAGAAACTTTTCAAAACAAGATAGACTAACAGCCAGTAACCATATGAAAAAATGCTCTATGTCTCTAATTATCATAGAAATGCAAATCAAAACAATAATGAGTTATTATCTAACTCCAATGAGAATGGCTTTTATTTAAAAGATCCCAAACAGATGTTGGCATGGATACAGAGAGAAAGAAACTTATGTACTGTTGGTGGAACTGCCAACTAGTACAACCTCTTGGAAAAGTTGTATGGAGATACCTAAAAAATGAAAAATAAACCTACCATTTGATCCAGCAAACCCACTACTGGGTAGGTATTTCCCTCAAAGAAAAATAGTCATTTTATCAAGAAGACAAAAAGACAGATGCAGTCGAATGTTTACTGCAGCACAATTCACAATCACAAAGACATGGAAACAAGACAAGTGCCCCTCAAAACAAGAATGCATTAATAAAATCTGGCATATGTATACCATGGAGTTCAGCCATAAGAAATGGTGAACTATTACCTTTTGCAACAACCTATGTGGAACTGAAGACCATTCTTCTAGGTGAAGTTTCACAAGAATGAAAATAGAAACACCACATGAACTACTAAACTGGAACTAGTCAATCAATACCCATGTGCACAGTGAGTAGTAAAAACTCAATGGAAAGCAAGCAGATGGGAGGGGGCAAGAGGGGTGGATAAATTCACACGTAATAGGTACAAAGAACACTATCAGGGTGAGGAGAACACTCACTAGTAACTTCGATTCAAACTGTACAAAAATAATTAATGTAAATAATGAAAAATACTTATACCCCCTGGGCCAAGAGCAGTGGCTCACACCTATAATCTTAGCACTTTGGGAGGCCGAGGCAGGTGGATTGCCTGAGCTCACAGGTTCCAGACCAGGCTGAAAAAGAGCAAGACCCTGCCTCTAAAAATAGCCGGGCATTGTGGCGGGCACCTGTAGTCCCAGTTCCTTGGGAGGCTGAGGCAAGAGAATCACTTGAGCCCAGGAGTTTGAGGTTGCTGTGAGCTGTGACACCATAGCGCTCTACCGAGGGTGATAAACTAAAACTCCGTCTCAAAAAAATAAATATACACACACACACACACCCCCATAATATTCTTGGAGGAAAAGAAGACTCCACATAAAAACTATTAGAATGGATAAACACATTAAATAAAGTTACAGGATATAATTTCAACATACAAAAATCAGTAGCATTTCTGTATGTTAACAATAGCAAAATTGTTTGCATTTTTATATGCAAACAATAACAATTACTTTTTGGCTGAAAAAAAGCTACTTACTATAGCTACAAATAAAATAAAGTAAGTACTAATTCATTTTAAAACTGTAGAAATCCCCCCAAAATCCTGGATAATAACTTGCTAGTTTATATATATATTGAGTATACTCTCAAGCTCTCTCATTTTACCCTTACAGTCTTCTGCAGCACTAGTTTTTTGGTTTGTCTATCTTTGATTCATACCACACTGTCTTAATCACTGCAACTAATTAATTATGACATTGGCTCTGATTGATACTAAAGGTTGGGGTAGTGATGACAATTTTTTCAAATAAGACAACAGTGAAGTCTACTGCGGTGATTTACTCTGTCTTTCACAAAAGATTTTCTGAATCATGTGATGTTATTTGATGGCATTTTACCTTCAGTAGCAGATCTTTCAAAATTGTGGAGTCAACCCTCTGAAATCCTGCTTTATCAATGAAGTTTATGTAATATTCTAAATCCTTTGTTGTCATCTCAACCATGTTCAAAGCATCTTCACCAGTATATTCCATTTCAAGAAACCACTTTCTTTGTTCATGCATAAGAAGCTACTCGTCATCCATTTTTATCCTGAGATTGTAGCAAATCAGTCACATCTTTAGGTTCCACTTATAATTCCAATTCTTTTGTTATTTCTACAGATCTGCAGTTATTCAGCCCAATAAAGGCCTGAACCCCTCAAAGTTATCCATGAGAGTTGGAATCAACTTCTTCCCAACTCCTATTAATGAGATATTCATACCTCCTCTCAGGAATCATAAATATTCTTTTTTTTGTTTGTTTTGTTTTGGAGACAGAGTTTCACTATGTCACCCTCGGTAGAGTGCAGTGGCGTTACAGCTCACAGCAACCTCCAATGCTTGGGCTTAAGCAATTCTGTTGCCTCAGCCTCCCAAGTAGCTGAGACTATAGGTGCCCAGCTACTTTTTTGTTGCAGTTATCATTGTTTAGCTGGGGTTGAGTTCAAACCCGCCAACCTTGGTTGGTGCATGTGGCCAGCGCCATAACCACTGTGCTACAGGTGCTGAGCCTGGAATCACAAACATTCTTAATGGCATGAAGATGGTGAATCTCTCCCAGAAGGTTTTTAATTTACTTTGTCCAGATCCATCAGAAGAATCAGTATGACTACAATAGTCCCACACAATGTGTTTCTTAAATAGTAAGACCTGAAAGTCTGCAGAGGGCAAGAAACCTAGCTTTCAGCCTATCTCAGCATCTGACATGCCTTCCTCGCTAAGCTTAGTCACCTCTAGTTTTCCATTTAAAGTGAGACAGTTATGACTCTTTTCACTTGAACACTTAGAGAACACTGTAGGGTTATTAACTGGCCCAATTTCAATATTCTTTTATCGCAGGGAATAGGGAGACTGGAGGAAAGGGAGAGAGATGGTTTAATGCCAGTCAGTGGAACAGCTGAAACACACCCAGAATATATCAATTAAGTTTGATGTCTTACATAGGCATGGTTTCTGGTGACCCTGAACCATGATAATAGTAACATCAAAGGTCTCTGATCACCAATCACCTTGACAGGTGTGATAATTATAAGAAAGTTTGAAATACTGTGAGAATGACCAAAATGTGACACAGATAACAGAGTAAGCACAAGCTATGGAAAAATGGCGTCACAGACTTGTCTGAGACAGAGTTGCCACAAAACTTCAATGTGTAAAACATACAGTATTTATTTTATTATGAAACACAACGGAGCACAGCACGATAAAACAAGGTAAGCTCTATCTAGAATTTCTTCAATGCCTTTAACGTTTTATAATTTTTTCCATGAAGTTCTTGCTTGGCCTTTAAACTGATTCCTATGAATGTAGTACTTTGAATTTGCATGTGTTTGTGTGTGGATCTTTCCAAAAAACTTCATTTTCTGTTTGTTGCTGAGAAATAGACTCTAATAACTCTCATTATACTGACCTCATGTCCAGAAAATTTCTTTAGACTTTGCTATTATGTACTCAATAATCAGTCTTTTGGGGGAGGTTATATATATGTGCATATATATATTATATAATCATTTGATCTGTAAAATAGTTTAGTGCTTTTATTTCCAAAATTGGTCATTTTAATTTCTTTTTATTGTCCTTGTCCTACTATATTTGCTAGGTTATCATAAAATAGCAATGATTACAGCTAACAGTTTTGTGTTACTTCTTCTTTTATAGAAAATATTTGTTGTATGTCATTAAATAAAAACACTGACATATGTTGCAGCAAATATATTTTGTGAGTTTAATGACATTCCCTCAGTTTCTTAATTTTCCAAAAGCTTTTGTTTTATCAAGAATAAATGATGAATCTTACTGAGTACCTTTTCTATACTTATTGAAATGACCAAAGTTTTAACTCTTTAATCTGTGTTGAATTATATTAATACACTTCCAAAGGTTATAATTATCTTATTTTCTGAGATAAATCTAAAGTTTCATGAATGTCATTAAGTTTACGATTAGATTTGCTATAATTTGTGGAGGTTTTTCTCAAGTATTAATATTTTCAAGTTTGTATATAATATCAATGATAATTTTACTCTTCTATAGTCTGAGTATCAAGATTTTACTAATCTTTTGAAAAAAGCTGAGGATTATTATTTCTCACCACTCTTCTCTGAAAAAGTCTGGCACACCTTACCCTGGAAAACCATCATGACATTATTTTGTATGCTTGTGCCCACACACATGTACTGTGAGGAGACAGCAGTATTTATAGATTTAGCTTATTCTGTTTAGTTTTCTAATTCATTTGAAATCAGTTTAGTAAGTTATATTTTTCTAGGAATTTGTGCTCTTTATTATCTTTTTATTTCATTTGTTTTTATTTCATATACTCAATATTAGCTTAGATTTATTTAAATAATTGCCAATTTCTTTGTTCATCATTCCACCTTTAAATTCCTCCTTCTTCTAAAGTCAATTTTCTCGTTCCCAAGATTCAGCCTTTGGAGGTTCATATATTAGGTTCTATACAACATAAATTTTCTCAATACTTCTTGTTTTATATTTCACTCTCATTCAGGGAGTAATTTATGTTTCACAAAATGACATCCTTGATCTGGTAGCACCAGTGTCTTCTGAGAGTCTGCTATACATATAAAATGTTGTGCCCTACCCTGACCTACTAATTCAGAAATCTTGAGGTAGGGTGAAAAATTTCTTTTAATTATCACTCCTGGTGATTCTGATACACACAGAAGTTTAAGAACCTCTAGTAAGGTTGTTATACAATCCAATATCAACAGTATTTCTTTCCATACTCTCAAAATATTTATACCATTGTCTTTTGGCTACTAGGGTCGCAAATGAGCTGTGTACCATATGGGTGTTCCTCATGTTATCTAAGTAATGCCCCTTTTTCTCTGGCTGTTTGGAGCTCTCATTCTCTTTGCTTCTCAAGTTCTATTATACTTCATGGATTTATATACCTTGCCTTAAAATTTTCTGAATAAGTTGAGGTGTATATGTGAATCATAAACATTTACAATTGAGACAAGTTCATTATATGTTTAAAAACAGTGGTAAAGTTGAGTACATATCATGACAGATTAGAAAAGGAAGTATCAATATAATGTCAGAAGATAGATTTAAGTTTTAAAATGTTGCTGAAAATTATAATTGTAGTGGTTCAAAAAAGTCATTATTCCATTTGTACAGGAAAATTAACCAGTTGCAGTTAAAGTTAATATGCCAAAAGCCCAAATAAATGCAGAACTCAATAAATTGTCTTTGAGCATTTACCACAATAATGGTAACAAGTAATAGGAAACATTATTAAGGCCCAAGCTATTTCTCTAATATATTTAAAAGCCAGATTAACTCATATAGCAAAGGAAAAACCAGGTTTTCTATAAATCGCTTGTTACCTACTTTTGTATATGGTTCTTGGAAAACTACATACTCTCATTTCCTTACTCTAATTATCAGGATAGCACAGCTAAACATACCTAGCTATGTAGCTCTCAGAGTATGTTTTTCTCTTGTTTGTAAGCACACCTGATGTAGGATTTCTTGCCAAGCTAGGTGGTGTGGCATTCCGAGATTTGATGTTAGTTCTAGAAAAAAAGAGACAGTAATTAAAAGGTATTAAAGAATCAGAATTTATTTCCCAGACTATTTGCATGATTAGAAAAATAATTAGAAGCTGCAGAGAAGTTCAAAAGATTAAAGTTCAAATAATTATATTAAATCTGAAAACAAATAGTAGTCAAAGCTGAGGATAAACCAAAGGATTTGCATTTACTAACGGTATCCTAAGAGAATGTAAAATCACTGAAAATATGTATACATGCTCTACATGAAATTTATAAGTTAATCATTCTGAAAGGCTTCAACTTTTTTTAGTCTAAATTGATAGTTCCCTCAAAACAGATGTATTCTGTCAAATGCCTATGAATAAATCCTAAATAATTTTTGATACAAGTCTTATTGTTCTAAACATGATTTGTGGTAAAAAATGTAACAATAGCGAGTTGAATCAAGGATGATATTCAATTTATGAAAGTTCTTGAATACACCAATTAAGATAAATGGGTTAATATAATTTTCCCTTTAAAAATTTAATTTGACCAATGTACAGCTATCTGGTATCAAGAGGACTTTTGACTGAAACCCCATTTTGAAACTTCAGGAATCAAAAAAAGTTCAGAAAGGTAAATGATGATTTAACACTAAAAGTATAGTTCTTAGGATTTAGATGACTCTAGATTCAAATGCCAACAGCTACTGATTAGCTTTGTGGCAGTGAGTCTGAGTTCGAATTCTCCCATTTATAAAATGATCTTTATCTTACAGAAAAGTTATGATATAAATGATAATTTTATATAATATTTAGTATAGCTGATAATAATACTATCACTATTGCTGATGCTACTACAAGTTAACACTTCTAAATGATGGTGCTTATTATATGCCAATATATTTCTAATTATTTTGCCTTCATAAATATATTTAATTCTAAGAAATAGACAGGATTATTTATATATGAGGCAAGTAAGGCAAAGAGCTCTGAAGCGACTTACTGAAGGTGGTAGAGAGCTAGGGTTTGGTAAAGCATTAGTTTCATCTCCCTCTTTCAGATTAAGTCAAACCTTTTCAATGTAAGCAACGTGTTGTTATATAAACAAGAAGAATACTTTTGAAAATGCCTTCAGATTAAAAGATCTTAAACTTTTGGCTGAAATTCTTCCTACTCTACTTACATACTAAAGTAGGGGAAAGTACCCCAAAATTTTAAATAGGTGCTTCCAAAATACATGCAGGTAATAACAACATTACTATTTTTCAAATACCCATCACGTTAAACATGAAGCCAGGCACTATACATACTTCACCTTCTATAACTTCTCCAAAATCTCAGAAGATATTATTCCCATTTTAAAATGGAAGAAACTTGAGATTATATAAATTGCTAAACTATTATGCGGCCAGAGTAATACTTGAACTTGAATTTAAGCTGTATTACAAATCTCATATTCAATATATAAAAGCTACCATTCAAAGAGACATTGTTTTGAGTAGTTACTCATTAAATTATTTCTAAACATCAAAAACCATGAATGGAATGCCCTAGACTATTTCAAATGGTCACAAGTCTACACATGAAGTCTACTCGATTCTACTTCTGTGTAGCCCTTCTAGGGATGTTGTAAAACCATTAGGAATTCAGTCACTAAAATAATCATTGTCAAAGAATGGCATTTGAATAGGAAAGACACTGTGTGTGTGCGGAGGGCGGGGTTTACAGTGTTCTAAAACAGTCTTCTTTTTTTAAAATGGAGTGCTTCACGAATTTGCGTGTCGTCCTTGTGCAGAGGCCACGTTAATCTTTTCTGAATCACCCTAATTTTAGTATATGTGCTGCCAAAGTGAATACTCTCAAACAGTCCTTAGGAAATCCCATTGCCTTCATATACAAAGTACCTGAGATGTATAGACACAAACATGCTCATGAATATACACACATAATTTTATATCAAGAATTTAAAACTGTTCAAAAAGTTTACATTCAAAGCCAAATGTTAACATTAATAGCTTCCATTATTAAATTCCTATCATTTGTTTTCAGTAGTATCTTCTAAGAGGTGGGTAAGACTCATGCATAAGAGAGTAGGAAGATATGTCTATATTGACCAGTACTAAAAATATGTTGCCTCAGTCTCACATAATTAATATATTTTTCTTCCTGGACAGAATCTAAAAAGTGTTGCTCTGATTCTATATCTAGAATCTGCCTGTTATGGCTTAAACAAATAATAAAAGGAGTTTTATTTTGGAACTGGACTCCATCCATCTTACTGCTAAGTCACCCTTTCTTTGAGATCTG
Source organism: Perodicticus potto (assembly GCA_963574655.1). Classification (NCBI taxonomy): domain Eukaryota; kingdom Metazoa; phylum Chordata; class Mammalia; order Primates; family Lorisidae; genus Perodicticus; species Perodicticus potto. Next base: position 1,585 of record CAUYRH010142880.1, on the reverse strand, counting down.
CTTCAGAAGGTACAGACATCTGCTTTAATAGTAGGAGTAGGACAAAGAAAAATGGCTCAGGACACAAAATCTTCCTTCTAGGACTTCTCATTAATTACTTAAAAATAACACAGGGCTGCTGCTAGTACCTTTAAGGCTTCTCCCATCTTTCTCCCTTCTTAAAGACTCTCTCCCATATTATTGTTTACCTGATTAAACTTACTCTTTTCATATATATGGTAAGCAGACTGCTGTAGTAAGTATTAGTTTTTAAAATAAGTCAACTCTGTTTAATACTACTAAAGCTTTCAACTTTAATAAGTAAATTTCATCACTTAAATGAGGGCTTGACTACTGAGGCCCAAATTAACAGACCCTGAAGACTCCTGCTGCAGTTTCAAAATGACTGAGTGAACACTCTCTCTTTTCTTAGGAAGCAAGGCCAGAACCAACAGAGGAGTGTCTGGTAGTGTCATTCTTTACTGTGTTTTATGGAATTTATACCCACCCAACAAAAAGACTAAAGATTCCTAGGTGAATGTTTTCTAAAGTATTTTTTTCCTGGGCTAAAAATATAAAAATTAATCTTGAATAAATGGAAGAACATACCATGCTCATGGCTGGGAAGAATTAACATTGATAAAATGTCTATACTTCCCAGAGCAATTTACTGATTCAATGCCATCCCTATTAAAATACCAACATCTTACTTTCAAGACCTGGAAAAAATGATTCTGTGCTTTGTATGGAACCAGAAAAAACCCCGTATAGCTAAGGCAGTTCTTAGTAATAAAAAGAAAGCCGGGGGTACCACCATACCAGATTTTAGGCTGTATTATAAGGCCATAGTGGTCAAGACAGCATGGTACTGGCACAAAAATAGGGACATAGATACTTGGAATCGTATAGAAAATCTGGAAATGAAACCAACAACTTATAGCTGTCTCTAATCTTCGATAAACCAAACAAGAGTGTTCCCTGGGCGAAAGACTCCCTATTCAATAAATGGTGCTGGGAGAATTGGATATCCATATGTAAAAAACTGAAACTGGATGTACACCTTTCTCCCCTTACAAAGATTGATTCGAGATGGATTAAGGATTTAAATTTAAGGCATGAGACGATAAAAATCCTCAAAGAAAGAATTGGAAAAACATTGGAAGACATTGGCCTGGGGAAAGACTTTATGAGGAAGACTGCCATGGCAATAGCAACAACTGCAACAATAAACAAATGAGACTTAATTAAACTGAAAAGCTTCTGTACAGCCAAGGAGATAACAACCAAAGCAAATAGACAACCTACACAATGGGAAAGAATATTTGCATATTTTGAATCTGACAAAAGTTTAATATCCAGGATCTGTACAGAACTTCAATCAATCTACAGGAAAAAAACCAACAATTCTATACATCAATGGGGGAAAGAGATGAATAGATTTTTCTCTAAAGATGACAGACAAGTGGCCAGTAAACACTTGAAAAAATGCTCATCATCCTTAATTATTAGAGAAATGCAAATTAAAACCACCCTGAGATACCATCTAACTCCAGTGAGAATGGCCTATATCACAAAATCTCAAGATTGCAGATGCTGGCACGGATGT